>JAFVLL020010537.1:26119-57876 GCA_021397915.2 Tor tambroides
AGAAGAGACTTCTTTCAAAAACATTACAAATAGTAATGTTTCCAAACTTTTGACCTGTACTGTGTATATATATATATATATATATATATATATATTCATTCATATACATTCATTTATAATTCCTGAGAAAAATATTACGTGTCATATTACTATATTTGACTCTAATAGAAGTTTTTAAAAATACTTTGATGACAAGGACACAAAATATGAGGAACCTCCTTCCTTATATATATAATTAATTTAAAAAAATTAAAAAACACCAAAATACAAAATTCAGTAAATACATAAAAAATACTCTTAAATATATTTCTTAATATCTTAAGCTAATGTGAACTTAATGTTGACACACATATATATATATATATATATATATATATATATATATATAAAAATACAATAATAATAATAATAATAAATATAATCAATAATTAATATAATAAATCTGATGTATAAAAACAGATCAGATATATTTATTTCTTACAATTTAAAAATAGAGATGTAAATGATTACATTATAATACATCATAATAAAATAAATAATAAATTATTAAAATAAAATGAAAAAAAACCCCCAGCAAAATATCAAATTCAGTAAATGCAATAAATTTATTGCTAAATATATTTTATTAATATCTTAAGCTAACATGCAAACTTAATGTTGACAACCTATAAAATACATTTTGCTAAGTTTTGTTTCGCTTAGATTTTTTGCAGGCCCTTAAACACCCCAATATGAACCCTTTGCTCTAAAAAAATTATAAACATTGAGCATTTTTACTATAAGCTGCATTATAAAATTTAAAATGAAACAGCTTGAATTTCATTATATTTTTTATTTATTTCAATTTGTCATTTCAATTTTTCATAAAACAGATTAAAATATAAAATGTAATCATTTTAATCTTGCATTTACTTGACTGTCTGTAAGAGTACTGTATACTGTATGTGTGTATTTGTGTACTTACCTCACAGTAAAATCTGTCTCTTCCCACTGAAGCTTAGCCAGGGGGCTTCCCTCTTTCAAGACCCCAAGCAGGGTCGCCCGTCGGCCGCTGGGTCTGTGCAGACAGGTCCCTCCAGCACGGAGACCGCTGTCCACCCCTCCGATAAGGGCCATGACAGGCCAGACTTCAGTGCACAACATGCTGAGCTGGGTGTCAGAGAGCCCCGCTGGGCCAGAGAGGTGGTCTGTCGACGTCCCAACATCAACCCAAGCAGAGCCCCTCTCTCTGTTCACCCTACATTTCTCATCGGACTCCTTACTGGCATGACCTGCTAGCAGAGGACAAAATACATTATCCTTTAAAACACAACTGGCATATTAACCTATTACAAAAAGCCTTTTCTAAAAAGTAATTAATGGGAAAATTTCAAAATTATATACGCTCCTGCAAACAAGACAAGTAATCAATATTTTAAGTCCAGAAAAATGTGTTTATAAATGTATTAGAATAGTTTTTTTCCAATATTTTAAATACCTAGTTTATTTCTAGCTTTTATCCATTAATGATGCTATAGCATAAATCTAACAAACAAGGTCTAAAACAATTTTTTATAAATAAATAAATGAATAAATAAAATTCCACCTATTTCATTTTAAATGATGCCACCCAAATATATATATATATATAATATGTATATTTAGAAGTAAATAAATAAACCATTTTAGGAGACAAGTAAACCGACCTATCTTGCCTTGTCCCTCTCTCATGAGCGGGTTGATGAGCTGTAGTTTGTTCAGCATGTGTTGGTTGATTTGTTGAACCCAGTCATCGTTCACATACAGTCGTCTTAGCAGCTGAATGGTGGACTCCAGCAGAACCGTGGCCCTCGGGCTGCACAAGGGCTCCCCTGGCAGAAGATCGCTGGGCATGCCACGCATCTGCAGGTCACACAGCGCCACCTAAAGGCCAGTCGAAGAACAGGAGAGTTTTGAAAGTTCAATTATAATATATTGTATATTTATAATGTATAAATGGAATAAAATGGACCCAGTGGTGTAGAGGTTTATGAGGCTGACCTTTTCTCCTGGGTTGCTGCTGTAGAAAAGAACACAGGGGTAGAGCTCTGTGGCATCCACTCCTTCAAATGCTAGTTTGGGCTCCTACACACATAAAACAACTCAAACACCTCATATTTCAGCTTATCCCATGTATTTCTATTTTAGGTTCATTACTGTTTTTACATTATTATTTTATTGTTCAAAAAATTACTTTCCATGCGCTTAACTTGAATTTAACCTCATATATGCATTCAATTTTGTTTGCAAATGCATTCCACATTGTCGCATTGTGCATAACTTCATAATAATCATAAGTTACACAGAATGTTTAGCAATACTGTAAATAATGTAATACGGGACTTTATCTAAGTTGTTGAGATTTTACTAAATCATTAAAAGTATTATTTTTCTTAGAATTAACATACAAAAACTAATGCTGGAAAACGATTAATCGCGATTAATCGCATCCAAAATAAAAGATTTTGCATACATAATATATGTGTGTGTACTGTGTATATTTATTATGTACATATAAAAATACACACATGCATTTATATATTTAAGAAAAATATGTTGTTTATATATTAAATATATTTATATATAATATAAATTTTATGAATATAAATATATAAACAAAAAAGGGTGGCTAACCGCACACTGATCCACTCAAGACTAAAAAAGTCTACAAAAACATTTTTAACTCCATAAATTGCGTCGTGCAAAAAGTGCAAAGTGCATGTGAGTTAAAAACACAGACACCAGCAAGCAACCGTTTCAGCACATTGCTATCTTCAGTGCTCACTTGGCAAACAGCATTCACCATTTTTAAGCGGGTCATTAATTAAGGACAGTCAGCTGAATACAATTATCTCAGATGAATATAAATATATACAATGTAAATATTTTCAAAATATATACTACATGTGTGTGTCTTTATATATACACATAATAAATATACACAGTACACACACATATATTATATAAACAAAAACGTTTATTTTGGATGTGATTAATCGTGATTAATCGTTGCCCAGCACTAATAAAAATAGATATTTTTTCCAACCGATGCAACTGATGTTATGCAAGCTGAAAATAAAAAATAAAAATAGTTTTCGCAATTTTTATTTTAGGTTTTTCCTTCAAAATAATGTGCACAGATGCACTGCACACATTTATTAAAAAGCCTATTAAATCTATCAAACTCTTTTAATTTAGACTTAATTCCAACTTTAAATGTTCTACTGGCTTACAAATCAAGCAATACTTTACAACAGTAATTATAATCCATGTATTATTGTACCTTAAATTAGTAATGTTATGTTCAAAAAAAACAAAAAAACACCACATTTAACATGAGTGAAACAAATTCATAGGTTAAATCTCTAATTTGTCTATTTTAAATGCCCTTTTATCCCTATAACTAGATTTCATAGACAAAGTTAATTTGGCCTTCATATAAAAATTAACATTTTATATATCACAGATTTAGTGTCACAATGTCAGTGTAAAATAGTAATCACTTTGCCAATGTAAAATAAAATAAAATAAAATAGTTTGCATAACCAAAGTAAAACCAGTGGATGTAACAGGAAAATCATTCAAGCTAAGGTCACAAACACACACTGACCCTGTTGTTTTTGGCGAAAGAGATTGTTCTGGCCTCCATGTCTAGGATGCAGGTGATGGTGTCGCCTTGGGTGAAGGAGGGCAGAGCTCGGCCCAGCTCTCCTCCATGATACAGGCTACCGCTGTAGGCTCGGTACAGCCACATGTCTGTGGTGGTGCGATGGTTGTAGTCCCGGATGGGCCATCGGGACACTCCAATGCATGTCCCTTCATTTCCCCTGTTCTCCTTAGTGATATAAAACTAAGATATGGAGACAAAAAACATTAGAATGCAGACCCTGTACAGGACAAGGGACACCAGAGACTGTATTTTGCATTGTTACCTTCCAGATGAAGCATCCAGATGTGATGGCGGTGGTGGCCAAACCGTACCCTTTTCCCCCCGATCCATGAGAGAGTACATTCCCACTCTCCAGAGAACAACAGATCAGTTTATGCGGGTCGAAAGAGAAATCACCAATAGGAATACATTCATCTTCACTTCCACTGTCCTGGAAGACACATAAGCACATATAAATCTAAAATGCACTGACACAAATACGATTGGGTCAAATCTGTACAATGGACAGACAGAGATGTGTTTAAATACCCTATATAAGTTCTCTGAAGTTCTCTCTTTTTCTACATTTTTCCTCAGGGCCAGAGGTTCCTCCCACATGTATGTGGACAAAAGGCTAAATAATTGATCGACAATCTGAAATAAAACAAAAATGACATGGTAAATGCTTATTAAGTCAGAAACAATCAACCACCAATCATTTTTGATTAAAAAAAAACAAACAAAAAAAAACACTTCTTCTCTCACTTGTTTCACGACAACAGGGTCTGAACAGGCAGGAAGAAGAGCTTCCAGAATGTGGAAGGCCAGCAGCTTTGTCCGCAGGTTGTGAAAGTGTGGATTTTCAGAGCTGCATTTGTATGAGATAACTGTCATCAGTGGATCAATCCACTTGACAAATGCTGAGACTCTTTTGGCGACCCTTAGTGACAAAATGCGTCTTAGGAAGACTAGAAAGTCAGCGAGCTGGGACTCCACAACCCTGCTGCTACGAACTACATCTGCACCTAAAATAAAACAAAAAATATATATAATATAATATAAATATAAGACTAAAAAAAAAAAAAACTAATAGTTTGAAATATTACTATAATTTAAAATAACTGTCTATATCTATCTATCTATCTATCTATATACATATACCATGTACCATGTTATCCATATACATACATGTATTATTTTTAGATTAAATGAAAATTACAAAATAGTTGTTCATTAAAATTTAGCTTATATTATTTAGACGGTTTTATTTTACCTACTCATTATTGAGCATAAAAAAATATTAATTAATAAATAAATAAATAAATAAATAATGTAAAATTTAAGTAATTCATTTAAAAATATAGTAAAACGTGTTTAGAAAATGCAATGACAAAATATTTAGATTACATGTAATATTTATGACTAGTATGTATGTTTATATATGTGACCCTGGACCACAAAACCAGACATTAGGGTCAATTTTTTGAAACTGAGATTTATACATCTGAAAGATTTATAAATCTGAAAGCTGAATAAATAAGTTTTCCATTGATGTATGGTTTGTTAGGATAGGACAATATTTGGCCGAGATACAACTATTTGAAAATCTGGAATCTGAGGCTGCAAAGAAATCAAAATATATATATAAAAAAACCGCATTTAAAGTTGTCCAAATTAAGTTCTTAGCAATGCATATTGCTAATCAAAAATTGAGTTTTGATATATTTACAGTAGGAAATTTACAGAATATCTTCATGGAACATGATCTGTACGTAATATCCTAATGATTTTTGGCATAAAAGAAAAATCTATAATTTTGACCCATACAATGTATTTTTGGCTATTGCTACAAATACACCTGTGCTACTTCTGACTGGTTTTGTGGTCCAGAGTCATATATATAAAAAAAATTAAATTAAAAAAAAAAAAAAAAAAACACTGAATGTTGTGTTGTAATGACTGACTTTCTTGTTTGGATGTTTCTTCCTGGATGTGCTCTGTGGAATCCTTCTCTAGCACCTCCTGCTGGTGGACTGCATGTAACAATCCCTGCAGCTGCTCGCTCATTACATCCATGAGAGCCTGGGAAACTTCCAATGGCAAGGCCTCTTCACAGGAACTGGAGAAACACACACACACACACACACACACACACACACACACACACACACACACACACACACACAGTTTTATATAAATGCAGCTGTACAACCTAGATTGTCTGCAGCCAGGTACTGTTGCTTTTATTGGCAGAGGGGATGTTTGTTGCTACCAAAATATCCATATGAAATTATGTTTTGGAGTTTCTTTAATATGCAAAACTGTTACATAAAAGCAATATTATGATGTAGCCAGAAGAATGTGATTATCTAAGGCATCAGTTTTCAAAATGTGAGGTTTTCAGAGCATATCATGGGAGGCGTTCTCTCGCTCTGTATTTAATTATCGAGTTTATAATCTCACCTGGCCGCTATGGCAAATATCTGTAGGAGTCTGGCAGCGGCCAGCTTCACCGCCCCACCAAGCTGCATGTGACCGGACATGGAGGCGGCCAGCCAGCGCTGGTTGACCAGCACACAGGTGTTATCAGTCAGTGTGGACAAGATCTCCAGGACACCACATTTAATAATCACCACCAGATCCACCGGCTGATAGTGGAAGTTCAGAGCAAAGACTGTAGCTAACAGCAGGTGCTGATAAGAGCCTGAAATGAGACAAATCCATGTTAAACCACTACTTAATTAAACTGGCGTATTATTAGAGTACTTGGACTCTACATTTTTTGGAGGGACCAAACTAAATTTTTACCACAAAGCAGTATTACAAATTAATGTCTATTTGAATCAGTGGGTAATGATAACATTACAAAAAATCTTTTTTAAATTATAAAACTAAATAAAAGAAGAAGAAAAAACATAACTATTATTACCATTTCCCCTTGTTTATCCAACCAAGATATGAAACGTGCATGCGCATAGTAGAGTAGGCACCATATTAATTAAGTTTATTATTTTATTAACATTAAGATGCATTGTGAAGTACAAAATGGTTAACTTAAATTTACTTAACATTATTTACACTGTTTTATATTAGCTGCTCATTATTAATAAAAATAAAATAATAATAATAATAATTATAAAACGGTTAGTTCCATTCCTCGATTCTGATTGGTCAGCATCTGTTTTATTCACGATACAGCACGGCTATGACCGCTTCACCCAACCGTTCTGTGTATCACTGAGCAACACCCTTAGCAACATAAACAATCAATAGCATCAAAACTGTTTAATGTATTATGTAGTAGCTTGCTATTTATTTAATGAAGTATGAGTGACCCCTGCTGGCTTTATGTTGCATCTTTCATCTTTAATTTTGAGACCCCGCCCTTTCCCCTGTCTAAATAAACACCTCTCACGCGGAGATGTGTTGATGTGTGCGGCATGAGTCTGTGTGAAAGACTACAGTTTCCGAAGTGAGGAGGGAATATTACTGAATTTATTAGTTTTTTATAACTGGTATGATTCTGTATGACCATCAGTTTACACTGTAATGACTCTTGCAAATAAATACATTCCATAGATAAGTCTGTTTCAGCTAAACAGGAAAACAGGCGTTTTCTCATGCTGAGAGATAAACAGTGTATAGACAACATGTGAGAAAATATCATATATGGTGTTAAAAAATAAATGGCAGCGGATGATAAGAGCTCCTATTCTCTGTTTCATTCTACCACAACTCCATTAGATGAGGCCATAAGACATTCTTACATTTACTGTTGCTGTCAGGAACTATTTTTTTTACAGCATTTAACGAACTTGCTTAAAGTAACATTTCTACACATACATTTTGGGTTTTAATATTTCTATCGTGTGGTAACCGTTTTATAAAAGCAATAAGGTACTCGAGGCCGTGCTGTATCGGCTGAAGGGGTTGCAGGCACTCTGCTTCACGTCGATACAGCACGGCCTCTCGTACCTTATTGCTTACATAAAATTAAAGTAAAATTAAATTAGTAAAATATTTCAGTTACAAAATATTTAGTTTAAATGTAAATGTCAGTACTATTTACATTATTTTTATTATATGCATTTAGATAATTAATGGGGGGTGGGGGGGTGATATATACAGGGCTGGGAAGGTTACTTTTAAAATGCATTTCGTTACAGATTACAAAACACATGTTTTAAAAAGTATTTTGTAAAGTATTTCGTTAGATTACTTAATTTTAGTAACTTAATCTAAATACTTTGGAATACTTAAGGTAATGTTAATACCTTAACATAAAAGGGCATATTAACTTTGATGTCTTTTTATGTTAACCACCTCTAATTAAAAATGGGTGGCATGAATACTTTTAAAACAATTATAAATGGATAAATAATGCTATAAGATTATTTTCAATACAACATTTTGAACATAGAAATAAAAGAGAAATAAAAAATGGGATATGGGAGGAAATTGTTTTTAAATATGAAACTAAAACCACCAGTAGGTGGTGGCAAATCACTGTCTTAATGAAAGAGTCATGGAATCATTTCGATTCGTTCAAAAGGACTGATTCATTCAGGAATCAAGCAAGTGATTTTATGAATGTAATTGAATCATTCTCAGCTGATTCGTTCAATACGTGGCTTCATTCAGGAACCAAATGTTGCAACTATTCTGATGTGGATTTATTTGGAAGGCAGTGGTTATTTGCATTAAGTGCAAATAAATAGCCATAAATTCTATTTACATCATGTAGGAAAAAAGTAGCATTTTCTTTGCAACAAGTGATAGTAATTAGATGCTATTAATACTTATTGCAAACAGCAGCAGATATGTGATGGGAACAGGGAGAAGAACTGGCGTTGAATGAGTTCGGCATAAGGCAGATTCAAACTCAAATCTTATCACCACGTGTCTCACATAGGTGTATTTTCTAATAATGTCAATCCCAAACAATTTAGCCAAGCAGCAAGGAGAGCTGCTTCAGAAACACGCCGTGGCATGGCCGGTATAAACATAAGCACTGACTAGAGCGACCGCAATCAGCTCCGGTGCCCGTGGAGCCGTAGAAGCAGTTTGATGTTAAGTTCAAACTCCACCGGGTGCAACTTTCAATGCTTTGAGGGAAAACAATGCAGAGTTGTTTTTGCATAGTTTGTCCAAGGCTTTTTAACTGAAGTATGTTTTATTTTTATTGTATAAAATAGAAATAGAATTCATTTAGATACTATTAATACACTATTTGTTTAAAGTTATCTTGTGTTTGATGCGAAATAAACACAATCTTAAGACTATTTTAATCAGTTCATAAAGAAATTATTAATTCATCAACTCATTCATCACGCGAGAAGTCTTGTACTGCAAATGACTTCTCACCGGTGATTCCCGATGGTTTTACTCCTCATCGCCCCCTGTCGTTTCAAAGAATAGTACAATGGCGAATGCGACAAGTATAAAAGCCTCGTCCGTTTGAGAAGGTGCGCGCGCAGTCAGCGGAGGCTCACGAAGCAGAGCCAGGCGAAAGTAAATCCCAGTTACGCAGACGCAGACGCGTGCAGCGATGCGCAGATCAGCTCTAACTGAATCTGCTGTTAAAAATGAACCATCCATTCATCATATCATCATGCAAAATATACACGACAAATAGCGATTTTTCATTGTTTCTCGAAACGTCATAGCATTTCCACACCGTTGATTACATGACTGCGGCGCCAAATCATTTTATGTCCCCACGCATCATGTACGTCCTCACGCACTGAGGTCATCAAATTGCGATCGGTTCGTGAGATCGGCCAAGTGTAGCGAGTACCGATCGAGTCATAAAATGTGATTATCGGCCGATACCGATCTCTAGCCGATCAATCGGAGCATCCCTAATATACATATTTTTGCATTTAGAAAAATGCTACATGTATGAGTAAGAAGTGTTACCCACCAGCCTGTTCTCTCTCTAGTGCCACTTTCTGTCTGAGCACACGCACTAGTTGCTGATACAGCATGTGAGCTGCGGACTGCAACTCCCTCTGAACACTGATAGGAGCCGACTGAGTCCCAGCCTAGACACAATCCAACATTTCAAACATCATACTTCAATGAGAACATAGGCCTAATCTATAAGGGAGATGTTTAAGTCAAGATAAAAAAATCATGCATGATATTAGGGAAAAATCTGTTGTTTGTATTTGAGGAAAATGTCATTATCAGCACATCTTACGGTGTAATGGTGAATCTTGTTGTTAGGTGCCGCTAGACTGCCAGTGATCGGGGCTCCCAGACCAAAGCAGCCAGAGAGGAACTGCAGCTGCACCGACTGCAGGAGGCCTGGAAAACGAGGAGGCGCCAGAGAGCTGACACTCTTTTCCTCCATCTCTGACAGGAAGGAGGAAATCTGACATAAGGCCTCCAAACGAACCTGGATGGAGGATATGAAAACAATTGTAGTGTCTCTATATCTTTATTAGTACTATGAGAAAGCATTACAAGATAATACATTCAATATAGCCTGCTTATTTATTAGTTATTGAAAGTAAAATGGATCTGCAATGGATTGCTCACCTGAGCTCTTTGGTGTTGCTGTGCCATGGCTACGGTAATGGCTTTGGGATCCACATGTGCACCTCCATCTTTGTCCATTAGAGAAGAGGTGCGGAGGAGGCTCCCACACAGGAAATGGAAGACCTGGCCCAGGATGGGTGTGCCACCTCCGCCCGGGCATAGCACGGTAGTGGGACTGATGCACTGCCGCAGTCGCTCCCAGGCATCTTTCATGATGCCCAAAGAACAGAGCGGAAGGCCTAACAAGAAACAAGGCTTTGTTATTTGTTATATGTGAAATCAGACATGTAAGATCAGATGTGAGAAATCAGAAATGAGAGATCATACATAACATCAGATATGTCAAAGAACTGATATGCGAGATCTGATTGGCAAAAGATCAAAGAATAAACAGTCCATGAGATCAGATATGTAAGATATTTGAAATCTGATGTGAGAAATTATGCATCTGAGATCAGTTATGTTAGATGAGACGTGAGAGGAAACACATTAGAAATTAGAAACAGAAGATCAGACAGTTGATATCAGACATGAAAAAAACAGTTTTGTCAAAGATCTGAACTGTGAGATCAGACAGATAAAAACAAATCAAAGATGCAACATATTCACTAAGTGTAAGATCAGATATCTAAGATGTAAGATATGACAAGAAATCTTACATGTGAGATCAGATATGTAAGAGATCAGATATGTTAGCTGAGACATATGAGATGAAATTAGAAACGTGAGATCAGACAGTTGATATCAGACGTGAAAAATCAGACATGTTAAAGATCTGACATGCAATATCAGACAGGTTAAAGATCAAAGATGCAACAGATCTACTATGTGTGAGATCAGATATGCAAGATATCTGAGATCAGATGTGAGAAATCATACAAGAGATCAGATATGTAATAGATCAGTTATGTTAGCTGAGACATATGAGAAGACACATTAGAAATCACAAACGTGAGATCAGACAGTTGATATCAGACATGCTAAAGATCTGACATGTAATATCAGACAGGTTAAAAGATCAAAGATGCAACAAATCCAGTATGTGAGATCAGATATGTAAGATATCTGAGATAATATGTGAGAAATCATACATGTGAGATCAGATATGCAAGAGATCAGTTATGTTAGATGTTATATGAGAGATGAGACACATGAGAAATTAGAAAACAACAGATGAGTGAGATCAGTCATGTTAGAGATGAAACATGCAATAGATCCAATATGTGTGAGATCAGACATGTGAGATCAGACTCATAATAAAGTAATATGCTACTTCACACACCACTTACCAATTTTATTTTTGAATGACCCTGAGGAGCTTTTAGACTGATCTGGTGTCTATAAAAGAAAGACAAAACAGATTACAAATGACAAAATCAAACAACAAGACCCAAACGAGAGATTAATTCATTGATATTAAAATGGGGGGAAAACATGAGAAACATAAATACCTCTCTCTCACTGAATCTTCTCTCAGAAGGGGACTGTAACTCCATCTTTGTTCCTAACGCCTCATAGTAGGGTGGAGATCTATGTAGTGAGAGAGATTTATCACTTTCAGATTTTTTCACACCCGCACATGCAAATGTTTTGTAATTGTACACAACACAAACCTGGCCAAGCTGCTCTCAGTGGGCGTCTGTGACGACACACTCTCCTCCTGCCAAGCAGCTCGGACCCCCAGCAGCAGGAAAAGGCAGCGTGAGACCAGCAGGTGGCAGGCTGCTGGGAAGGACAGGCCCTGGTCGGCGGTGCTGTGGTGGTCCCAGGGCCGCTGAGGGGGCTCCCTGTCTGGCGTCCCGGGGCTCTCAGTGCTGCTGGGTAACGTGCTAGTGCCAGACGACTCGTACACAGTTTCGTTCTGCTGGAGCTGCATGGCCTCACGGGTGGCCAGGAAACACTGCAGCACCTCTGCAGGGAGGAGGACACACACACATATTTGATAATTACACAATACAACACCAGAGGGAGTATTTTAGAGACAATAATGTCACATTAATCCCAAACTTGATCAGGGTTATTACTGTTAATTAAAACTAAAACCATAAAAACATTTTCATTACTTGAAATAAAATATAAAAAATAAAAAAATTGAGAAATGTTCACTTGGCAAAATAAGTTTAAGTACTAAAATAACTAAAAATAAGGTCCAGATTTACTAACAGCTTGCGCTAGGGCAAATTGTCTTTTGGCGTTAAAATAGTACTGTCAGGATTTACTGAAGACACATAGTGAAGAATTAGCGTTGAAAATGCGTGGACAGTTATTTTTGCGCCTGACCTTACTGAATATGCATTTGTAGGAGTTTCCCTTTCCAGACACAAAATTTATGAGAGGAGAGTATTAAAATTAATCATGCAACACGATTTACTAATGTTTGCACTCGTCAAATTACTGGTATTTGCATCATTATTTAACGGCCAAAAAAATCATGTCTTAAAGCATGCGCTAATTTGCGTTGCTCTTGGTAGATTGCGCTGGTCATTATGGAAATGATCTGGTTGCATCTGCGTTCTTTAATGTGCGCATTGTCAGTAAATCAAACACAGAATCCCCCCCCCATTACCGCTTTTATGGAATTGCGCTCTAGCGCTAATTTGCCCTGTTTAGTAAATCTGGCCCTAAATAACCTTAAAAAAAAAAAAAACTAAAACTCAATCTTTTTTTATGTATATTACATAATTTAAAAAAAATTAAGTGAAAACAGAAAATATAAAAATAAAATCTAATTCAAAATATGAACAAAAGCCATAATAGTATCTCAATGATGCTAAAATAACACTGACCATGATAAATCTGTTGATAACATACAATCTTAAATGTTATAAGAAAATAGGTATTTCAAGATGTCTTTTTAAAAGTTGAACTATTTAAAATGTTGCAAAAACAGCAAAGTCCTGACAAAAATCTAGTGCATGCTCAAATAAAAATATAAATCAAAAACTTTGCAAATGTCCTGTGTGACGGTGTTTATACATCTATTTTACGAAGAGTAAGTGAATGATTCAACTGAAGGATACATATGATTTTAAGAATTTAATCCCAGAACTGTGGCCCAAAAGTGGGTTAGAAACCACAACACTAATATTGTTGAACAGACCTCATTCTGAGACAAAGAACCCTCTGGTATATATTTCAACAGAAGCATACACTCGCTCTGTGAGGGAAGAACACAGAAATCAGCATGTTTACCCGGCAGGTACATACTGCTGATGCTGGGCGTTTCCTCCTCTAAGGGATCGTCCTGGTTGTGTTCAGCTGTGTGGGGTGTCTGGTTGCTGGGATCTGTGTCTCTTCCTGTCTGCTCTCCAGAACTGCCCGCTTCCTGCCTCTCCTCACTGGGGCTCTGGGAGCCCAATGAAGCCTAAACAGGACGAAACACAAAGTAACAGTGATAATGTTGGTTAATGTTACTTTGTCCCTGATTAGTGTACAATAGCATAAAAAAATTGGGAGGTAGGGAAAATTTTGTCTTCAAGTGTAGCAAAAATTAGTGTCGAACTTCCCAAGTTCATTAGCATGTTTCTAAAGAATGAATGCATAAAGGCCATAATATAGTAAATAAAGCAAGGAGTCTCTTATGCATCTTACATTTTTTTATTTTTTAAATATATTATTTATGATATATATTATTATTTATATATATATATATTATTACAATTTAAAATAACTGCTTTTTTATTTGAATATATTCTAAAATGCAATTTACTCCTGTGATGACAAAGCTGTATTTTCAGCAGCCATTACTCCAGCTGATGAATCAAAAATTTAAAAAGAATGGCATTTATTCAAAATAGAATTTTATTTGTAACAATTTAAGTCCTTATGACTTTTTATCATCATATCCTTGCTGAATAAAAGTATTAATTTTTTTCAAAAAAAAAAAAATTATATTATATTATATTATATTTATTTATATATATATATATATATATATATATATATATATATATATATATATATATATATATACACACACACACACATACTTTTGTGTGGTAGTGTATATTGTTATAAAAGATTTCTATATAAATGAATAAATGCTGTTATTTTTTACTTCCAAAAAATAAAATAAAATAAGATGCACAACTGTTTCCAACATTAATAACTTAGCATATTAGAATGATTTCTGAAGGATCATGTGACACTGTAGACTTTTCCACTACGGGAATAAATTATATTTTAAAGTATATTAAAATAGAAAACTGTTATTTTAAATTGTACAATTGTACAATGTCACAATATTACTGTTTTTACTATATTTTTTGATCAAATAAATGCAGCCTTGGTGAGCATAAGAGACTTCTTTAAAAAACATTAAAAATCTTTCAGATTCAAAACTTATAATGGTAGTGTATATATATGACTGGTTTGTTGAAGTATTTTACCTGTTTGGTGGTAGTTGTTGCTTGAACGCTGGTTGTGTTTCCTATGCTCTCTTTATAGGACAGCAGAGTACTGCGGATTTTATACACCACCTGATATATTTCAATCAGCACCTCACAGGGCTCATATCTGCAGTCAAACACACACACATTAATGGACTGTTTAAACTATTGGTTCATCTCTGCTGCTACTGCAGAAGGTTGATCTGGATATTCATGACTGTGAATTCATATTCACTAAACTCTCACTCTCACAAATGAGTCATTATGGCTGAGGAATTCATCATGTGAGATTTCTCACAGTACAGAGAGAGACAGGCACTGACACTTTAATATTCACATAGAGTGTCATTCTTTAAATAGAGCATATATTCATTAAATCTGGGTCAAATAATTAAAGAGTTCATTACACTATGGCAGAAGGGAGATGTGGGAAGACAAAGGTGTTCAAGAGATCTAGGTAAAGAGAGAGAATGAGAGCTAGGTGTGATCTCACTCACTTATCCTGCCAGTAGGCTTCATGAAGGCCAGCATGTTTGAGCAGAGCGGCTAAACTACAGCGACACGCCGTCTCTAACAGAGAGTCTCCCACTGATCCACTATTGTCCCAGTCTGCATAAAAACACACATGTGAAGGTCAATATTTAGACAGGTACATGATGTTCGTTCACAGTTCTTGTGGGGCAAATAAAATCAGGTATAGGCAGATTTCACATTCAAGCCACGAATGAGGCATCTATGTATTTATAGGAACTATGAAAATGTTCCTCTGGCACAAAAGCCACTTTTGTAAGTGTTAAAAAAATGTTTAAAAAAAAAGAAAGAATGTAAATAAGGGCTAGATTTACTAAACAGGGCAAATTAGCATTAGAGCGCAATTCCATAAAAGTGCCGATTCTGCATGTATTTTACTGATAATGTGCACATTAAAGAACACAGACGCAGCCAGATCATTTCCATAATGACCAGCGCAATCTACCAAGAGCACCGCAAATTAGCGCCTGCTTTAAGATACGCTTTTTTTGGACATTAAATAATGGCGCAAACACCCGTAATTTGAAAAGCGCAAACGTTAGTAAATCGAGTTGCGTGATTCATTTTAATACTCCCCCTCCCATAAATTTAGCGTCTGAAAGGGAAACTCCTACAAATACATATTCAACAAGGTCAGGCACAAAAATAACTCTGTCCACGCCTTTTCCGACCTAATTCTTCCCTGCGCGACTTTAGTAAATCCTGACAGTACTATTTTAACGCCAAAAGACGGTTTGCGCTGCTTCTTCTTCTTCTTAGCTTTTGCATTGCATGCCCAGCCATAGAACAGCATCTTGTTCAGCCAGGTGTAGAGACTCAAGTCCACCGTTGAAATGGCATTCACTGACAATGTGCTGCATGGTTTCTGGTTCCCCACAGCTGCAGTTCGGGTTGGTGGCTGGCCCCACCGGACAAGGTTGACTGCACATCGACTTTGTCCCGTCCGGAATCGGTTCAGCATTGACCAGTGTCGTCGAGGAAGGTCGAAGCCGGGAGGGCAAACCGATGGCTCAGCTTTGAGGGACTGTTTCACAACATCAGTTGCTGCCCACTCATCACTCCATGCCGAATTGGCTGTCGTATCCTCTGGCGGCAGGTCCAGCCAAACAGGTTTTCTCGATGGCAGGCGGGCTGCTGGATGCAGTGTGATGTCCGTGTTGAGTGGCAACTTGTCATTCGCTTGGACTTTAGTCAGCAGCTTGGCAGTGGCCTCCTGTCGTCGGAGATGTGGTGGTGGAATGTTACTGAGGACTGGCAGCCATGGTAGTGGAGTAGAATGTAAGGTTCCAGTGATTATGTGCATAGATGTGTTTAACTGAATGTCTACTAGCTTGGTGTGGGATTATCTGGACCAGGCTGGTGCACAGTACTCTACTGCTGAGTAACACAGAGCAAGTGCAGTGGTCTTAAGTGTCTGTGCCCTTGCACCCCAACTTGTGCTGGCCAGTTTGCTGAGTAGATTATTTCGAGAGCTGACTTTGGCTGCTGTCTTCTTCAGATGATCATGATATGTTAATGATCGGTCCAGGGTAATGCCGAGGTACATCAGGTTTGGGTCATGTTTGATCCGCTGGCCCTTGAGGAAGATATTGAGCTCCCGTTTGGCTTGTGCATTGTGGAGGTGGAAGATACTGGATACCGTCTTAGTTGCACTGGGTTGGAGTCGCCACCTACTGAGGAAGTCCACCATCAAATCCATGTCCTTGTTCAGTAGGTTCTCGACCTCGTCAAATGTCCGATGTTGGGTCCCAATGCAGATGTCATCGGCGTAGATGAATTTGCGGGACTGTGTTGCTGGAAGATCATTAATATAGATGTTGAAGAGACTTGGAGACAGGACAGACCCCTGCGGGAGTCCGTTTGCTTGTTTTCTCCAAGAGCTGTTTTTGTCTGCCATGTGTACTCGAAAACGTCTGTCATGGAGGAAGAGTTCTATAGCCTCTACTCCCCAACGCGGTAAAACTTTGGATAGTTTCAACAGGAGACCAGCATGCCAGACCGTGTCATAAGCCGCGGTTAGGTCAAGGAAGACGGTCCCAGTTTTCTGATTTTGCTGGAATCCATTTTCAATGTATGTCGTCAGGGCAAGAACTTGGTCACTGGTGCTACGTCCTTGTCTGAACCCTGCCTGCTCATCTGTGATGGTTTTCTCCAAGACTGGGCTGATTCAGTAAAGGATCAAGCGTTCGAGTAGCTTGAAACACACGGATAGCAAGGATATTGGGCGGTAGCTGGCCGCAAGATTTGGGTCCTTGCCAGGTTTCGCAATGGCGATGACTTTTGCCTGGCACCAGGCTCGTGGCATCTTTTTTTCTCGAGTTATCCGTGTGTAGAACGAAGCGAGCCATGATTTAGCCTTGGGTCCAAGATGTTTAAGAAATTCTGGCAGGATATTATCATATCCTGCGGCAGAGCCGTCCTTCACTGTACGGAGCACCGCATCCAGTTCTAACTCTGTGAATTCCTCGGGGCAGTCACCCTCCAGTCCGACTGTCTTTAAGCGACAATACTGCCGCCACTCGTTGCGCACTGTTTGTCGGTTCGGTTTCGACAGTGGAGATTTGCCACCTGGAGAAGGTGGCTGGCAACGGCGTTTGGACTGACAGCTGGTCTGGACTGTCCTGGTGGTCGTTGGGAGGCACCCAGTCGACGAATCAGGCTCCAACTCTTCCGACTGGAGTGGGTGAAGTTGAGTTTTTCCACTGATTCTTCCCATCGGCTTCGTCTGGCAGCATCCAGGGATTCAATTAGATGGTCAGCAATGTCAGGGTTTCCAGACCCTTCGTACTCCTCAAGGAGAGCTTGGCATTCGACATCCAAGCACGGTGTGTAGACTGGCCTACAGCCACGGGGGATGGCAGTAGTAGCAGCACTGAAAATTGCTCCTTGGAAGCGTTGGTAAGCCTCCTCGATTGGGATGCAGCGAGAAGGAATGGTTACAACACTTCTCTCCAGCTTGCTACTGAACAAGTCCCAGTCGGCTTTACGGAAGTTCCAGCGCTTCTTGGATGAGCCGTGGATAATCGGCAGTTGGAGTCCTATGTGGATGAGCAATGGTCTGTGCTGACTATGAGGGAAGTCTCCCAACACCGTCTGGCTAGCTGGCTGGGGGTGGTCACCGATCGATGTTACCCAACACAAGTCCGGTGAGTAGTCCTTTTGCCATCTTGCCGAATAGAATGTACCACGTTGCTTGGCATCATGGGTCAGAGTGAGATCACTGTTGGATGCCCATTCCACCAAAGCCTCTCCATCCTCATCAGGTTCTGAGTAGCCCCACTCAGGGTGATGGCTGTTGAAGTCGCCCACGTATGCTGCGGGATGCACAAGAGCTGGAAGCACACCTTGGTCCCAGTGCTGACTGGGAGGTTTGTAAACATTGGCAACTCTGAATCCTCCAACCTGAACGATGTCACAAAAGTGTGATGAAGAGACTGGGGAGGCATCAGCGACATCACAGCGAACATATGTTGCACGGCCGAATCTGGCATCTGGTGTTGACGAGATAAGGTCAAATCCTCCAATGGTGTAGCGCCCCGCTGACTGGTCTGCTACATGTGTCTCCTGCAGACAGATGACATCAGCGCTATGACGGTGGGCTATGGTGCTGATTAGTGTTCGTTTGGCTGCAGACAGACCCTCGACGGTTTGCGCTGGCACAAGCTGTTATTAAATCTGGCCCTAAATGTCTTGCAATATTTTTTACCTTCTTATCATATTCTTTACCAAACCCTATCTCTCTCTTACCTCGACTCAATGCATATTCCTTCATCTTCCTCCAGAGGCCGCTGGCAGGTTCTCGTAGGGAGCCAAGAGCGAGTTCCACTAGCGTTGTGTTCTCTTCCGAAAGATGCAGCTCGGCTAGTCTCACGTCTCCACAACCCATGAACACCGCCTCAGTCAGCCAACCCATTGCCCAGTCTATAGGACAACATAGGTGATTATTTTATCTGTGTGTTTACACCACACAACATAATAAACAATAAGCTGCTGCCTCCTGGTGACAGATCATTACCCAGCTGCTCAAAGTCTATCTCCAGCCCATTTCTCAGGAGAGGGTTACACAGCCAGAACTCTGCCGTCTTCTCCTGGACGGAAGGGGGTGGGCCTTGCAGCATACCTCCAAGGCATCGGCCAATGGCAAGAGCTACAGACCTCTCCAGGTCTAGTAGCCACGCCCAGTCTTCTGAATCTGGCACTGTGATTGGCTCAGAGGTTTCAGATGCTTCTGTGATAGGAAGGAGGAGTGTTTTTGAACCGTTTGAATGTCAAACAATGCATTAAGGTATCTGGAACTTTTTCTGGGAGTGACAGAAATGTTAAATTCTGGTCCTTACCCTGTGACGTTCCTTCCAGCTCCATTTCTTCCAGGTGTGCAGTGTTGGGCAGGTAACAGTTGAGCTCATTGAGATGTTCAAGCAGAGTGAGCAGGTGAGGAAGGAGGGGTCTGACCACAGCCAATGGCAGCAGGAGCAGAGAGTACATCACCTGACACAGCAGACTGCCCGCCACCGAACCAAACAGCACAGCTACAGAGAAACATACAAAAAACTCAATACTCAATACTGGGTCTGGTTGGATCATGGGATGGCTAATATGGATGGATGAACAGACGGCAAGATAAATGGATGGACTGACAGATGGACAGAGGGACAGACAAAGGGATGGGTGGATGAATGGACTGACAGATGGATAGATGGATGGCTAAATTAACAAACAGAGGTATGGATGCAGAGAAGAATGGATGGATGGATGAATGGGAGACTACATGAATGGAG
This sequence comes from Tor tambroides, assembly GCA_021397915.2. NCBI lineage: Eukaryota > Metazoa > Chordata > Actinopteri > Cypriniformes > Cyprinidae > Tor > Tor tambroides. Next base: position 46,027 of record JAFVLL020010537.1, read on the forward strand.
GGAAAAACAGAATGGATGAACAGAAAGATGGATGGATGGACAAATAGCTGGACAAATGGGTAACCACATAAATGGATGAATGGATGGATGGCTACATAAAGAGATGGAGGGATGAACAGAGAGATGGATGGACTAATGGATGGATGGATTAATTAATGGGAGACTACATAAATGGATGGAGGGATGGATGAACAGAAGGATGGATGGATGGAAAGACAGACGGATGGATGGATGGATGGGGACAAATAAATGGAGGGATGGATAGAGAAATGGATGGGCTAATGTATGGATGAATGGGAGGCTACATAAATGGATGGAGGGATGATGAACAGAAGGATGGATGGATATGGATGGATGGATGGATGACTACATAAAAGGATGGATGGATGAATGGGAGACTACATAAATGGATGGAGGGATGGATGAACAGAAGGATGGATGGATGGATGGATGGATGGACAAATTGCTGGACAAATGGATAACTACATGGATGGATGGATGGATGGATGGGAGACTACATAAATGGATGGAGGGATGGATGAACAGAAGGATGGATGGATGGACAAATTGCTGGACAAATGGATAACTATGTAAATGGATGGATGGATGGATGACAACATAAATAGATGAAGGGATAGATAGAGAAATGGATGGACTAATGGATAGATGAATGGGAGGCTACATAACTGAAAGGAGGGATTGATGAACAGAAGGAAGGATGGATGAATAAATAGATTGACAAATGGATAACTACATAAATGGATGGATGACAGTTAAATAGACAAAAGGATAGATGGATGGATAAATTGATGAATGGGGGATGGATGGAGAGATGGATGATGGCTACATAGACAAAAGCATAGATGGAGGGATGGATGGAAGGCTACTTTAATGGAAGGATAGGAGGACAGAAGGTTGGACTGGTGGATAAACAAATAGACAACTACATAAAAATGGACAACTACATAAATGGATGTATGGATGGAGAGATGGAAGGACGGATGAACTGATGGATTGCTAGGGATATGGATGGCCAAATTACTGCACAGACAGAAGGATGGATGGATGGATGCATGGATGGCTACATACACGGATGTGTGGGTGGAAAAATGAACAGCTAGATGGATGGATGGATGAATGAAGGGAGTAATAGACAGATGGCTGGATGCATGGATGGTTAGATGGCACATGAAATGTGTTCTTACTGTGTAGTTTCTTGATGACGTGTTTGTCCAGTGTGCTCTCCTCCAGCAGAATGGTGGATCTCCTGAAGGTCTCGGCTGCGTAAGGCAGCAGCAGGCACAGGTGCTTATGAAGCAGCACCACGCTACTGTCATCCTACACAAACAAACAAAATCTGTTCTTTAAACACTTATTATGCAGACTGCCTCTGCCTTTGGGTTCTGGAACAAGAGTTTTTGACAAAACATGCTCACACAACAGTATTTTATTTCTTAAAACTACAATGCATAACCACTGCAACCGGCAGCTTGTGGGAGCTATCACATGGAGTGGGTTTTAACAGGAAATGTGTCATTGTTGTACCTCAGAGCCTGTGTGGATGTAGCAGTGGGCCAGCAGGTGTCTGTGAAGGGCTGACAGCAGGTGGTGGAAGTGTGATGGAGCCTCCGTCTGTTTCTGTGACTGACTGAACCGCTGTTTATCACTGTTCTTCTCCAGTTCGCCAAACGCACGCTCCTGCATGAACAAACAGGGAACAGAGTGAACGGAAAAGAGAACATGTTATGATTTGTGTTTTGACTTTTTTTTTTTTTTTTTTTTTAAGTTTTCTAAAATATATGACACATTAAATCCCATTTATAATTTTATACATTTAATTATTAATTTTAAAAAATAAAATACATATCAAAACATCTTCAAGCAACTACTGTGTAAGAAGTGGGCAGAAAGGATCAGAGATGGGTTTCAATTTTTGCACATATAAATTATTATATTAAATTAGTATTATTATATACTACCATTCAAAACTTTGGGGAAAGTAAGATTTTTTAAAAATATTTATGCATGGATGCATTAAATTGATCAAAAATGACTGTAAAACATTTATAATGTTACAAAAGCTTTCTATTTCAAATAAATGCTGATATCTTAAACTTGAAAGAATCATTAAAAAATGTAATATGGTTTCCACAACAATATTTTTATGTTTTTAACATTGATAATGTTTCTTGAGCAGCAAATCAGCTTATTAGAATGATTTCTGAAGGATCATGTGACACTAAAGACTGGAGTAACAATGCTGAAAATTCAGCTTCGCATCACAGGAATAAAATATATAAATATATAAATTTATTTATTTATTTATTTATTTATTTATAGATTGGGGTCTAAATACCAGCTTCATGAGTGCCAGTCTATCAAACGCCAGTTTTAAAAGCATATATCCTTTCCTAAACCAGTACAGAAAAAACCTGGAATTAGTAAGTATTTCGGAAAGATACAAATGAATATGCTCATTTAAATTCAAATCAACTGAGGCTGAAAATGGAAAACATCTTGTGTGTCTATCAATCTGAACTGACTGTATAGAACCCGATGCTGAGCAGCAAGGTCTTCAGGAGCACTTCAGCCAGGTGGAGTTGGTCTGGAGCTTCTGAGCCTGAGCTCACACTTCCTGTGGGGCGGTCAGGGGTGGGCGGCAGTGCCAGACCTGCGCTCAACTCCCCAGGTGAGCTGTATCCCAGCAGGGACGCCACGTGACTTTGTTCCTGCAGGCTGTTCAGCACCATGTCCAGCTGTAGACGCTGTAATAGTAATATCACCAAATCATTAGAGGAACGGCAGGGGTTTCTCAGCAAATATGTGCTAGACTTTAATATTGTTGTGTTTGCGTACTTGTCCTTTAGAGAGACTTTCCCAGCTCTCTGGACCTTGTGGTAACAGCGAGTGCAGCAGCTCCGTTCTCTCCCTGAGAGGAGGCAGCAACAGAGACGCTCCGATGGACAGCGTGCTCATTACCGCCTCAACACACAAACAAAAATTAATTACTATGGTGTAGGAATGACTCATACACTGGCATTCTGACAGATGATTCAATCAAAAAGTTACACTGAACTCTTGAAGGTTGTGAAAAGTCATGTCCCCTGCAAACACCCTCAAAGAGAAAACAGAGCCAAAAGATTCCATTATCTTAGAGTTTTTAACATGTGGGCGGAACTCCAGCAAGCATTCTGATTGGCTGAAGTTGTTTACCGTTTTGTACTTTAGCCAGAAATTATAGATTGTACAGTTAGTATAAAAAAAATAAAAAAAAAAATCAATACAAAATATCTGTTTTGAGCCTGAAAAATGTTGTATGGAAATAAATGTACCTACAATAAACACATATAATACTAATTATTATATTATATTAATCATATATATATATATATATATATATATATATATATATATATATATATACACATATACATATACATATATATACATATATACACATACATTTTTTAAATAATTTTATTCAAGAGTAAATGTAATAAAATGTGTAATTTTTTATGTTAAAGAAAAGAGTCACAGTAGCTTTCACAATGGCTACAATTTCTATTTTTGCACCAGTTCCCCTCAAAAAGAGAGGTTTTGTTCTCTTGAACACAATGTTCTTAATTTACAAATTATTTGTACTTTTATTTATATATTTATTGCAATATTTCATAATTCACAAGTATAATTTTCCAAAGAGCACAATAAATCACATAACGAAATAGATATTCATAACTATTCAGCACTTTCTGCACATTTTGTTTGTTCAAATTTAAATTTAAGGAAATAAAAATTAAACTACTGTTCTAAAGTTTTGGGTCAGTACAATTTTTAAATATTTTTTAAAGAAGTCTCGTATGCTCACCAAGGTTGCATTTATTTGATTTTAAAAAAAAAATAAAAATAAAAATAAAATAATAATAATAATAATAATAATATTGCAAAACATTATTCTAATTTAAAAGAACTCTTTCCTATTTTAATATACTTCAAAATATAATTTATTCCTGTAATGGCAAAGTTAAATTTGGAGCTCTTAGAAACATTTCTTATTATCAATGTTGAAAACAGTTACAGAAAACAGCTGCTTGATATTAGAGTGAAAACTGTGATGGACTTTATGAGGATTCAGTGTTGTATAAAATGTTTAAAAGAACAGCATTTATTTGAACAGAAATCTGTAAATTTACAGAAATCTGTAAATTTTAAATGTCTTTACTGTCACTTATCAATTTAATGCTTTCTTGATAAAAAAGAAAAACTTTTGAACACTGTAACAATTCTATATGTAAATTGCAAATGTAAATATATGCTAATTATTCTGAATTGTCCAAAACCAATAACCGTAAGCAATACCGAGTTAGCATACAATGCAGAAAAAGTACAATTAAAACACACTGAAGCCCAATGTTTCACAGCAGACCTGTTGTATGGAGTCTGGAACATTAGTGTCAATGAGTCTGAAGAGCAGGTTCCTGAGGGGCCGACCCTGAGCGCCCAGCACTGTGGCCCCCGTTCCCCCTGCGTGGGCCAACGACAGGTGGATAGACAAGAGTTTCATACACAACAACACAAACTGGTGATGTTCCCTGGAGAAGAAGCAGAGAGGGCGAGAGTGAGAAGTTTAAAGATGAGAAGTCTAGAGTGACCTTTACCGAGCGCCAGGCCATATGCTGCTCTGACCCCATCCCTGCGGGCATGGATATGGTTATGGGCTTGTGCCAGTTACTCCTGCGGCTGTGTGTGTGTGTGTGTGTGTGTGTGAGACATTCCTGCTATATGAGTGTCTTTCAGCAGCTGACATTGACACAGATTCAACCAGAATTCTTGCTTGCTTATGCAAAACTCTCTGCCACAATGCTAGGGGTGTGCTAGGTGGTTGCATTACTATGCAGTTGTTTAGCTGCTATGGTGGTTGCTATGTAGTGACTTGAGAGAAAAGTAAAAAGCTGAAGCAGAAACTTGGAGGCTAGAGTTAGAGAGAAAGAAAAGAAAAGAAAAGAAAAGAAAAGAAAAGAAAAGAAAAGAAATATAATTAAAAAAATTAGATTTTCTGTTAAAACAAAGGTATATAAAATAAAATAAAATAAAATAAAAACTTAGGGATAGGGATGTTCCATTAAAACAAACAAAAAATAAAACAAATTAAAATTAAATAAAAAATATGAAATAAAATAAAAATATAAAATAAAAATGGAAAAAAAATGTAAAAAAGAAAATATTAAAAAAAATATAGTTAAAAATAAATAAAATAAAAAGTTAGGGATGTTCTGTTAAAACAAAGGTATTAAAATAAAATAAAATAAAATAAAATAAAACAAAAGTTAGGGATGGTGATGTTCCATTAAAGCCAAAAAAAATAAAAAAAAATAAAAATAAAATAAAATAGTTAGTTAAGGTATTCTGAAAGCTTCCACATAATGGAAACAAGACATTTGACATACCTACTCCCTTTCTTTGGAGATACTGGTGCAGAATTAAATGTTCTGACCTCAAGGTCAACATACATCACTTACCATCTTGAGGCCTCAGCAGGAAAATATCTGCGATATTATATAATCTGTATGACAGCTCTTATGTAATCTTAAAGCTTGTAGTCGACAGATGTAAACTACTGACATCTGACATTGCAAATGTCTATGAATCAGATTGGCATGTTTCAAGCATCCATCCATAGAATAAAATTATATTTTATTCTCCATTTTATACAGTATAACAGACATTTTTAATATTCTAATTTAACCAAAAATAAATAACATTTTATATACATGTATATAAAATGTTATAAAAAAGAATAAATAAAAAAAGAATAAATAAGTTTAAATTCCTCACCCTGCATCTATCCACATACCTACTTATCAAAGAACAAGATCACTCAAAGAACACTCTACACATTACACTGTACATATTTTTGATTAATTGCTTGAGGTGCAAATCACAATCCATCATTTGTAAATCTGATACTGGGTTTTTACCTCTTAGAAGGGAAAGGTGCAGGTGGTGTATCCCCACTGATACTATCGCAGTAACGCTCCAGGAAACTGCGCAGGTATGTAAACGTGCTCTCCTCGAGATCCACACAAAACGGTCTGTGCCAAGCCACCAGCTGCCTGCCAGCACACAAACACACATTGATAATTCACACTCAGTCCTGTCAGGAAAACAAAGCCACTGAACAGCTGTGAATAATGGAAAACGTAAATGCGATTGTATTAATACATTAGCGGTGGAACTCACGCCAGACAGAACAATACGGGGTTTGATTTGCATAACGAATGGTCCCGTTTCCTGTAGGCTCAAACTCATTTAAGGACAAATTGTTTTTGGTTTGGGTTTAGATCAGGAAGAGAGGGCTTTTTATTCTATTTGCATTATCCATAAGCAAAGAGAGATGCAGATAATGAAATACCAAACATGCATTGTGGAAAAGCCATCCAATCTCAACTAATGACATCGTTTTCTTTCTCTCCTCACCTGTCAGTAGGAACCGCTGTCCAGGCCAGGCTGTGGGAGGTGCCTGCAGTAATCTGCTGTATTGACACCCCTTCTAAACCAATCACTTTCTTGGGTTTGGTGACTGGCGTTGAGGTATGGCCCTGCCCACACTGCCCCATGGCATTGTTGCCCCAAGCAAACACCTCATTTTCTGCAACATAAACCAATGAAATTACCCAAACATTTTCTCAAAGAAAAAACTAAATGCAGCATCAATCTGAGAATTTCATTTCAGTGAATAATCTAAATTTCAATCTCTTTCTCAGAAAAAGCTATCAGATGGCTTCAGAAAACTTGGAATACAACACACAAGACTACTTTTATGGTCTTTTTTCATTTCCATTTGTTGTATCATTAAAACCTTTTTCTGTTTGGAATTACACGAGGGTGAGTAAATAATTATATAATAAATAAAAATAATTACATTTTTTGGTAAATATTCCTTTAATCCTCAGTGCTGTTATTGTTAACTACAACAAAAACTAATTTTTAAAAAGTATTGTTTGTAACTGAAATAAAGCCGAAAAAAAATAAAAAATAATAATAATAAATAAACATTGTCTTGGTAACTAACTGAAATAAATACATTTAAGTACTTAAAATTCCTAAAACTAAAAGAAAAATAAATGAAAGCTATATAGAAATATGAAAAAAAGACAAAAGCACCTGACAAAATTAATAAAATAAACATTTAAAAAACTAAAAATACAAAAATAAAAGCTCATTTAAAATCTGAAGAAATACTATAACAATATAATTAAATTACAATATCAATATTAGAATATAATATAATAAAATAAAGAATAATATATTATATATTATATAATATATAAGAATAACATCAAAAAAAGAATAAAATAGCACTGATCAACAATTAATTTCTATAAAAGGATTATATACCGTTTCTATAAAATTAATTTATTTAAAATAATTTAATGTAACTTAACGCAAGGTAATTTAATGCAATTAACTTTTTATGTAAATTAATTTCAATCAAAAATGCAATGTAAAAACATCAAACTATGTAGACTTAGGGCCAGATTTACCTAACAGGGCAAATTAGCGTTAGAGCGCAATTCCATAAAAGTGACGATTGGAGGAGAAAATTCTGCGTGTGATTTACTGACAATGCACACATTAAAGAACACAGATGCAGCCAGATCATTTCCATAATGACCAGCACAATCTACCAAGAGCAGTGCATATTACCGCCTGCTTAAGACGTGCTTTTTTTTGGGCGTTAAATAATGGCACCAATACCAGTAATCTGACGAGCGCAAACATTAGTAAATCGCGTTGAGTGACTGATTTTAATTAGGGCTGTCAACGTTAACGCGTTAACGCATGCGATTAATCTAAAAATTTTAACGATTTTTTTAACGCAAATTAATCATTTGATAAAGTTTGACCCCAACTTCTTGCCGTCATCGCAGCACGGAAGGTCATCTATAACTGTGTGATAAGGGTACAGCGAGCCAGTGTTGCCAGGGTCACGGTTTTCCCACGGCCGCCCAAAGTTTATATAGACAAATAAAAATGAAAATAGATCCTTTTACTAATGTGTATTATACTTGGAATGTATACCTGGCAACTTAAGAACGGAGAGGCGGTTGGTTGTGTGAGTTTCTGCCAGAGCATACATGTTAAGGCTTTTACACAGCAGAAATAAACATGACAACAGCCACTATAGATTATATAAAATAATAAACACACGATTACGATAGGATATGTTTTGTACATGATTTTCTTGAGATTTGGATATTTTCATAATAATGAATGTGTACATCTGAAATGCTAATTTGTACAGCGAAAAAAAGGCTATAAATAGCATATTTTAACAACAGTAAACAAGGAAATTCCACATGTGATCGCAAAAGGAAGTTATTACAAACACTCGATGGTGGTTTAAAGTGAGTTTTGAGTAAAAGCGTACTACTAATCTCATAAATTGTCTTATGTAGCATGATGCTAATGTTAGCTCTAATGCAACTGCAGAATAGGTCCAATTCTTCTTCATAATGCATTTTGTCATAATACTTCACGTTAGGTCGCAAGAAAATGTTATGTTGTATTTATTTAGAAATACTTTTGATAATAGTTGGGTAAATGTATACTGGGATTGAAGCGATGTGGCTTGGTAAACGTTTTATTGCCAGTATAAAGGCTGATAATGGCTGAATAAAAACAGAAGAATAATGATAAAATATAAGGATTATGTCTCTTACCTGGTGGAGGTGTGAAAGGTTGTGTTTCCTTAAACTAGTTTGTCATGCATTTCTTTAGTTCAACACATTTACAGGTAAATCCTAGTATTTTAAATTTGCGATTAATCATGATTAATCACAGTCCATGACTGTGATTAACGCAATTAAATTTTTTAATTGACTGACAGCACTAATTTTAATACACTCCTCCCATAAATTTTGCATCTGAAAGGGAAACTCTTACAAATGTATATTTAATAAGGTCAGGCACAAAAATAATTGTGTCCAGCCTTTTCAGCGCTAATTCTTCACTTAGTAAATCCTGACAGTACTATTTTAACGTCAAAAGACGGTTTGCGCTGGCGCAAGCTATTAGTAAATCTGGAACTTATTTTAGGGGAAAAAAAAAAAAAAGCTTGTCTAAAAATTTTGCAGACAGCAAATGTTTCCATTATCTGAGCAGAAATTACATATTGCAGTTTCATCTCCTCTTCCCATTTTGTTTCTCCATCTCTCTTACCATGAGACAGAGCAAGACAGTGGCTGTCTCCACAGGAAATATCTATGATTTTAGTGATGCTGAGCTCCTCTATCAATCGAGGTCTGAGTGAGGTGGTCTCAGACGAGCCACAGCCGAGACACGAGCCGCAGCCCCACGCAAACACCTGCATCACATACACAGGAGAACACAGAGACATAAGAATTTATATGGGTGTATAACGGTACATATTTACTCAGCAATATATGTGAGGTTGTGTATACCTGGCCAGCAGATGTCAAAGCCAGTGACGACTGGCTCCCAGCACACACTTTTCTGATAATGAAGCCATGCAGGGCTTCAATCACTTTAGGCCTGTACACACGGTTTGTGTCCCCATGTCCCAGTTTACCTGTGACACAAACAGAGTTTACATGTACAGAACTGCCTTTGACATGGACAACAGTAATTTAAGGTGTGTCCAATTCAGAGGCCGTGTCTGCACTTGTTTCACAACTGGCTCTATATTTTGTCTTTCAAAAACTTTTTGTGACAGCTTTATTTCAAACAGGTTTGAGCCTGTCTGCGGATGTTATGTCAGATAGTGCTACAATACAGAGCAGAGCACTCTGAAGGGTACACAGCTTTACTGTCTCATACTGTATGTGCACATGTACCATGACAAACCACAAAACTCATGTGTATAACTGTTGAAATTGTTACGGCACATAGAACTTGAGTCAAATATTACGTTTTTGTGTGCTGTTCAATTCAAATTATTCAAGTGAAAAAAACATGAAAATCTATTTTCACGGATAGCCATTGGGTGAACAAAAGCGAGTTCTGCAGTTAGAGATTGGCCAATAATTCCTTTTTGTGACCAATGCAGAATATTATATTTGAATGAACAGATAGATAGAATCATTTTTTTATGTTACTAACAGCATTGTTACTAACAGCATCATTCCTTAATGGAATGATGATTTGCTTATTTTAACATCCCTCCAAGTCCACTTCATGTGTAAGGATGATGAAAATGGTCATCAGAAATTAAATTAAAACTGATTTTGGTGGAAAATTCAAATTCAATTACTCAACTTCATATACTACAGTAGCATATAATATGGCTACTTCATATGAAACATCAGCATACCATTGTCTCCTCCTCCAAAGGACCAGACAATTCGTCCATCTTGAGCCACAGCGATGGTGTGAGAGCTGCCACAGGCCACTTGCCCGACCCCACTGATGTCCTTCACCAGAGTGGGCACGTTACGACTGTGACTGTCGCTGTGACCTACATGACAGGCAGACAGAGGAAAAATGAGACTGAGACAGACAGGCAGAACTCCTGACAAAACAGTCTGACTCAGTCTGAGGGATCAGGCATCCCGTCAACTGCCTGACAAATTATTTCTCTGTGGATTGAAACGAGAAAACTCTGTGCAACGCGTACTGTGCACAGCAGTCATTCAAACTATAAAAACCAGCTCACAGAAATCAATAGTGAATTGTATTTCACTGACAACACTACATCTGAGAATAGATCCTCAGGCCTCAGGTGTGTGTGTGTGTGTGTGTGTGTGTGTGTGTGTGTTTTTAGTGATGTTGCGCATCTGTAAGAGGAGAGTGATGTACCGAGTCGTCCGAAGTCGCCTTCCCCCCAGGTGTACAGCTCTCCATCATTAGTCACTGCAGCACTGTGTCTGTATCCAGCAGACACACACACCACCACCTGCAAAACACACAGGAAACACACACAATTTGACAAATGCAATGATAAGACAAACTAGTTTGTTACATTTTCTGAAGAAATATGAGTGATTGTTGCAGTGTTTGTGGTTACAAGGGCATTACTGTGTGGTTGCTAAGTTGATTTGGTTGATTTTAGAATATTGTTGTGCAGTTGTTAGGGTGTTCTGTGGTTACTAAGGTGTTGCTATAGGGTTGCTAGGGTGACTTGATTGATTTTTAGCATGCTATGTTGTTGCTAGTGAATTCAGGGGTTGCTATGGCATTGTTATGTGGTTACTAGGGTGTCTTGGTTGATTTTAGAATGTTGCTATGCAGTTGTTTGTGTGTTCCATGGTTACTAGGGCATTGCTATAGGGTTGCTAGGGTGATTTGATTGATTTTAGCATGTTATGTTATTGCTAGGGCATCCAGGGGTTGCTAGGGCATTGCTATGTGGTTACTAGGGTATTTTGGTTAAACTTAGAATGTCACTACACAGTTGCTAGGGTGCTCTTTGGTTGCTAAGGCATTGCTATGTGGTTGCTAGGGTGATCTGGGGTGCGTTTCCCAAAACCAACTACGGTCACAAGTTCCATCGTTACCAACAGAGATCAGTGGAACTTACCAACATAGTTAGCTAATGATGCTTTTGGGAAACACACCCCTGGTTGATTTTTAATGTGTTATGTTGTTGCTAGGGAGTTTTGTGGTTGCTAAGGCATTGCTATGTGGTTGCTAGGGTGATCTGGTTGATTTTTGACGCGTTATGTTGTTGCTGTAGTGTTCTGTGGTTGCAAAGGCATTGCTGTGTGGTTGTTAGATTGTTCTGAGTAGAGGTCTGCGTGGGACTGTTTTTTAAGTCCCGCTCCCGCCCGCTCCCGCGAGGTTATATCCCGCACCCGCCCGCTCCCGCGATATTTTCACTCTTTGTTCACCCGC
>JAFVLL020010539.1:0-11319 GCA_021397915.2 Tor tambroides
TATTCATTGTTGTTATTCAGTAACCACTCAGTCATTCCAAACCTCTACCCCACCACCACCATCAATAATGCTCATGTTACTTTGTGTATTTTTTTTTTATACCACGCTGCCGTTGTTGTATTTCGATCTTGGATTTATTACTGTAATAAATTTGATAAGACCATAAAATTCTGGCTCCAGAACTCCATAGGTTTGGCTTCCCGCTGGGATGTTTTCTTGGCATTTCTCTGCTATGCATCCTCTTCCGCCAAATGGAAAGTCTCGCTCACGTGCCCTGCTTAACCCTTCCACCCACCCTTCCGATCTCTTGACTCATCTAACCACGGGATAGACTGGAACCCTACTGAGCAGCTGTCCGCCTCTCTGCAGTGTCATTAGCACAAGCCTGACAAGAAAAAGAGCTGATTTAGAGAGCTGATAACATTATATATTCAGTATAATCTACAGCACCTTGTGTGCGCTATATATGGAAAATATTTAAGGTGCAAGACAGTGACATTTTGTTTAGTAAAGTAGGACACACTATTCCAAAACTCAGTCTTTTCTGATCTTAGTTTGACTGAGTTACAGATGCAGGTTAATAGAGCTTTCTGGATCTAAACCGGGTCCAGTACTGGCAGCAAGAGGTTCTTTCTCAATTCCCAGAATGGCAAAGAAAACCTCTATGAATGGAATCGCAGTGACCTGAATCATAATGGAGTTATTGTACTCGAGGCTGATGGGGTAATGATGCCACGAGATTTACAGTACATGATTGTGTGTAGGAGCTGTTCTTGTTCATATTCAGTTTTGCAAAAATCAAAAATTATACATTTTTAAAGTAAAAATGTATGTTAAAATATTTTTTGGATTAATGTTAATATAATTATTTTAACAAAAACATTCTTTTATCTGAAATTGCCCTTTTAGTAGACATAATTCTATAATTATATTATAAAAATAATCTGAATTAAAAATTGTCTTCATTTGTAATAAAAGGGCAATTTATAAAGTTAAATTTTTCAAGTTTATAAAGTTAGTCTACCTTTGAAATAAGTTCAATTTCATCCAGATGTAGACAAATTATAATATAACAATACAATACACACACACACATATAATGATATTTGAATTATTTGAAAGGTCTTCTTTTGACAGAAATTGTCCTTTTATTTCAAAAGTACACAACACAACACGTTTTCTTTTGACAGATATTGTTCTTTTATTTCAAAAGTATATAAATAAATTATATTCTTTTGAAATAAAAGAACAATATCTGTCAAAAGAAAACCATTTCAATTCAAATATTATATTATATTATATTGTTGTGTTATATCTACTTTTGAAATAAAAGGACAATTTCTGTCAAAAGACGACCATTTTAATTCAAAAATCATATATTATAATAATATTTGAATTAAAATGGTCTTCTTTTGGCTGAAATTGCCCTTTTATTTCAAAAGTTGGCAAATGGTTTATAGATCAGAATTATAATTATACTGTATATTGTATATTATTTTGTATTGTACTGTATATGCATTCATTTTCCGAAATGCTTATATATATTTTGTTCAAATATGCAGATTTATGCTGCATGGACTGACCTGGATAGCAAAATGAATAAAACTCAGATCATTCCATGATCAAATAAGCCCGAATGTATCTTAGGTATCTATTTGCAGCCATACATGAATGCAGTTCTAGAACCTTCCACTGAGCATCACTGCTTCCGTTTGTTCTTTAGCAGCTTTTCAGGAGTGACCACTTGCACAGATCAATCAGAGCCGAAAAAGGCAACGGGAAAATACCCACTTTCACGTTTCATCGTCCCCAGCGCTGCTCGCCCATCCCACTGCCGTATCCAGTGGTCTGTGCCAACAAACACACATAGTTCTACCCTCTCTGAAACAAGCCAATGATGACTCATTCCCTGCAATGTCTTACATAATCACAGGTCTGCAAACTGACTCTGGTCTGCCACATGGGGGCAGTGCAGCACACCGAGTCCAAGGCCTAAAATAGACAACTTGAAGTGATGGAATCTTGCAGCTGGTTTTGTAACCTAATTGTCCAGTGAACCAGATTCTTTACCTTCTTCCTGTGAACTGACTGGCTACATGTTCTCGAGCTAGACTGTACAACTGGAAAGGGCATCTTATACAAGCATACAGTCGGTCACACACACATACTCACCTCAGAATCTAGGTAATACAACAGGCACATTCATTGGAAAACACAGACGGACACAGATGGCACCAGCAGGTTGTTTCGATCATTACCTCATAGCAGAGATCATGATAGAGACGTGTTCTTTAGGAAGTGGGTGACGGGGATGTATGTGGGTGAGAACGTGGCATTCTCACGCCGTTTCCTGCTGGACGGCAGACAAACGGTAAACCCAACTGTGAGCCAAACGCAGGAGCGAGATGTGCTGTACCCACCCAGCAGGCACAGAGAGAGAGGAGGCCTGATGAGCTGTGCCAATATGCCTCCGCATGTGGAGGTGTCCTTGAGAAAAGGTGTGTGTGTGTATGCATCAACCCATGAGTGTGTAAAAATGTTTTATATAGACAATTGTGTGACGGTGTCCTATGGTGTGGAGGGACACACCACAGTTCATGCCAAATGTGACCTCATTTATGGGTCAGGAACAGGTGAGTGGGTGGAGTGGGAATGGACCAGATGTCCCGGGACTGAACTGTACTCTTGCTCAAAATCCCTTTCTGATCATCTATTTTGAATTTCACTAATTTTTTAACCGACTGCTGGCTATGGACGCCACTAACAAAAAATCTTCCAAGAATGTTGGCAAAACGTTCTCAAGTTATGAAAGCGTTTTCAGAATGTTCAAATATTCCGTTTTTTAAATGTTGGAATTTTATCATTTTACAAACATTCTAGGAATGTTACTTTTGAATGTTCTCTGAATCATTTGAAACCAGTAAGTAGTAACGTTTAAAAAAAAAACCACTAATACCCATCTAAACTGTTTCAGAATAAAACGTTCCATTAACAATGTATAAAGGTTTTTGTGTATATTAACGTTACATAAAACAACATTCTGAGGCCAAATGTGGTTGTCATTCAACCAAAAACAAAGTGGTTTTTCAAAATGGCAGCTTTCTGCATTCGGTTCAGCCTGTATTAATTCATCACTTTCTTGCTGGGAAGGTGATTCTCAATGCTGTGTCTGCAATCTCTCATTTTGTCCTCACCACAGTGAAACTGTGGCAAAAAGTGTGGGCAACTCCAAAAAAATCTGCTGATCTGATCATTTCTTTGCACAGCCAGGAACGAATGCTTTTTTATAGCCAGGAACGAGAGTGTTTTTCTTTCATGCTTGAGTGCGCACATTAATTGAGATACAGGACCCCTCCGGAAATTCCCCACAAACACGGCTGCTGTCAGTCATTGAGACAGAACCACTATATTTACCTGGATATCCATGGTTATTTTTGAATGAAAAGAGGAAACACTATTGCCCTCCGCCTCCTTTTTCAAACACATTAGGCCATTACAAAACAAGCACTCACCGTCCGTGACATCCGCTGCATTAACTACAAACAACAGAGAAGTATTCATGATATCTATATTTGCTAAGCATGTGTGGGGAGGCGGTGGGCAAAACAAAACAAAATTTTACATGTAGCCCTAAATATAAACACCAAATAAACATGTCAGTCTCTCAGATAACAATCGAGTTTAAACTAGTTGGAGCTGGTTTAGATGGTTGACCATCAAAAACCAACTTTAACACTTTAAACGGACAATTCACCCAAAAATGAAAATTGTGTCATTCCCTCACCCTACTTTAAAAAAATAAAGTTTTTTTTTATTGGCATCTATGTTTCTATGTAGAACCTTTAACATAGGTTCTTTATATTGGAAAAAGGTTATTTAGAATGGTTCTTTTAATTATTAAAATTTATTAAATTCTAATTGTTCACTTAAAGATTCTTTCAAGAACCAAAAATGGTTCTTCTGTGGCACAGATGAAAAGAAGAGAAAAAAAAAACACTTTTAAAGAGTGTAAAGAATATATTTTGAGGATAAGGCTTTAGTATAGTGACCAATTCTCACTATTAACTAGTTGCTTGTTAGCATGTCTATTATTAACATATTGGCTGTTTATTAGTACTTATAAAGCACATATCCTGCATGACCATATTCTACATCCCTAATCCTACCTGATACCTAAACTTAACTACTTTACTAACTATTAATAAGCAGCAAATTAGGAGTTTGAGACAAAGTTGTAGTTAATGGTTTGTTAATGGTGAGAACTGAACCTTTAAATAAAGTGTGACCATTTTGATATTTTTGTGAAAAATGAAAGTTAATGAAGAACAAAACAATAATGGACCCCACTGATTTTCACAATGGACACTAAGAAACACTGAAAAATATTTTAGAATATCATCTTTTGTGTCATACAAGTCTACCTGAATACTATCCCTTTAAGACAGCATAACTAGTTTGTATCTGGTTTACTGGTGGGCCACAAGTAAAAACCAGCTATCATGTCTCAAAGAACATCAACACAGCTCAAACTGGATTTCCCAGGAGGGTTGTCTAATAAAGCTGATATGAGATCAGAAATAGCCTTTATAAACAAAGGTGTCAATTGTAATATTTTGCGACCCTCGATGGACCGTTAGCAGGGTCCACGTGGAGAATAACCTGCTCAAATGGGTGATTGGGGTTTACAGAGTTGCTTCATTAGCATGTCTCATTAGCTCCAGTCCACTGCATCCCAAATAAAGGAGAATCTCCATAGAAGAGCAAACAGGGGGCTCTTTCACGGATGGAGAGTGAAAAGGGACACATGTTGGTCACTGATAATTGGGCCATTTGCTTAAGGGAATTAAATTGACCTCTGAATATTACCGACGTGCCTTGATTAGGGCCTTGTCTGAGCTGGAGTGACTCTGATAAGAGTCATCTACCTCATCTGCCACTGATTGGCTATTCAGATGAACCTAACGAGGAGGGCTAATTACATAAGGCTCACAAACTGGCAACTAGAATCAGAATCGACAAGTAATTTAAAATAAGACGTTATAGCGAATATCTGGTTCTTTACATGCGTTCAGAGCCTTAAAATATATGTTTAATATTCAGACTCCATCTGAATTTTGTGATAAATGACTTTCATAATCTCACTGTCATGCATTGAATATGAGGAGCCATCTTTAAGATACATGCTCATGGTGGTCAGTGAAAGATACCTCTACAACCCACCCTTAATTTTTTCTCCCTGCGTAAAATGTGGTTACTATGACACGACAATGTGTTGCTATGGTCGCGTGGGCGTGCGAGCAGAGAGATGGCAATAAAGAGAGCGTTCCTTCATTGAAGGAGGGAGCATATTTTTTAAATCAGTAAAAACATGAAATGTTAAGCATCCAGAATCATCACTGCAATCCCATAATGAGTGTGACTTGCTGTATCTCATGCACATATGGCCCAAGTATGCACATATTTTGATTTGAGGCCTAATGCTTCAAATTGAGCGTCAAGAGAGGGGGAAAACATCTTTTCGGACTTACTAACGCTGCTTATCTGTGTCAGAGATGGAGAGAGAGACCGTAAAGTGAGTCTATCCTCATGATGAGTGAATGAGTAATGTGTGAGAGACTGTCACCATGAATGAGCCTGCGGGTGAGAGTCTGACTGCTGAGTGTTAACATAGGGTGTTAAAAAACAGCTTCTGTGGCAAAACCAAATGACGCTTCAGGCAGATTTAACAACATATTGCAAAAATGCAAATCACACTCACATTCCACTGCTTTACTAGATGACTTCATTCAGTTCATAAAGCACAAAGGCATATATAATGCACATGTGGTGTCAAACAACTTTTTTCACGCTGCTGCCCTTCATCAAAACCTGTCAGAAAATAGCTTGTACCCTCAATGGTACACCTTTGTACCTTTGCACTTTAAGTACCTTAAAGGGATAGTTCACCCAAAAATGAAAATTCTGTCATTAATTACCCTCATGTCGTTCCAAACCTGTAAGACCTTTGTTCATCTTCGGAGCACAAATTAAGATATTTTTGATGAAATCCAAGAGCTTTCTGACCCTCCAACTGTTCAAGGTCCAGAAAGGTATTAAGGACATCGTTAAAATAGGCTATGTGACATCAGTGGTTTTTATGAAGCTATGAGAATATTTTTGTGCACAAAGAAAACAAAAATAATGACTTTATTCAGCAATTCCTTCTCTTCCGTGTCAGTCTTCAATGCGTGTTCACGACAGTACCAATTTTATTTTATTTTTTTATATTTATAGGCTGTTTATGCCTTTTTATGGACAGGAAAGTAGAGCAGACAGGAAAACATTGGGTGGAAAGAGGGGAGCAGGATCAACAAAGGACCTTGAGACAGGAATCGAATTTGGGTCGCTGCATACGGACTATTTTAAAGATGTCCTTACTACCCTTCTGGGCCTTGAACGTGATAGTTGCTTTGCTGTCTATGCAGGGTCAGAAAGCTCTTGGATTTCATCAAAAATATCTTAATTTGTGTTCCGAAGATGAACAAAGGTCTTACAAGTTTGGAATGACATGAGGGTGAGTAATTAATGACAGAATTTTCATTTTTGGGTGAACTATCCCTTTAAGGTTAACCTTTGAGTGTACTGCAATTTTTAACCATTTGTTCTGATAATGCATATACATTTCCCACCTAACTTATAATGTTAGTACGTTTTTTGCACCAAACACATTCAGAATCTATCATTTCATGACCTTTTTCATCCTTTCTCTGACACTTAGAATGAACTGACTGGCTAACAACAACCACAGCCAAGCATCTGGTTTTGAGATGAATGGGAATGCTAACAAAACTCTATCTAGCTTCATTAAACTTCCTCGGTTTGTCCAAGAAGTTCAGAACGAACCATTTTTGCAGCTTGCTCTCAATAGATTGTCTTTTTGGACTGGGAAGGAAAGTTACTGTATGTTTCATGATTAACTCTTAAGCACTGGAAGGAAAATCTGATTCCTCATCATATGCCTCCTAGAAGCGCTTAGGATGTTCATTCAGCATCGATGAAGCAAAACTGTCAGGTAATGGACTCCCCATTCAGAAATTCATACCAATGATTCAGCGGGCCAAAAAAAACCTCTTGCTATTGTTCAAATCCAGCCATGGTGAATGACACAGGCCATTCTGCTTCCCTACTGAAGACTGTGCGGAAGTGTTCATGCTGCTGAGATGATCACTAATCATGGGGAAAATATCAGTTCTCGGGGGGGAAAAACATATTTGCTTGCAAAGAGAGCGAGGCAAGGGGAAATTGAGGATGGATAAAAGCAATAATCGTAACTTTAGCCTGGAGCTAAAAAAGGCACTGAAGTACCTTACTTTCTCCCTCCCTGCGCCTCCTCTTTCTAACCATCTCTGCCTACTCTCTTCTCTTCTAATAGTTATGCAATGCTTTATGAAACTTCATATTCACTTGTTTTTCCATTGATTTGTTGACCTTGCATTTGCATTTTTCTAATTTCATACATATTTTATATAACATATTACATTTTCATCAGCATATTACAATTTGAGTGAATAGTTGAACTGACAAATTAACAAACATGTAATTACATCTGACTTAGAGTCCACAAGATATTAAAATATTCACTTGCATTTAAGAAAATTCTTTACTTTGACTTGTAAGGATTTTTAATGTGAACCCCAACAACCAATACACAACTACAGATGAACAAACCTGGGCATTACAAATATTGTTACAAAGACAATAGTTGCATTGAGAACACATTGCAGTCAGATCGAAAAGCACAGAGACGGGCAAAGAGAAAGAAAGACGCACACACTGAATCATTGATCGCTACTATCAAAGGTAGACCTGAATGGCAATAAGAATAAGAATAATGGATCTCTTATGGTCACTAAGAGCTGCATTACTTTGAGAAATTGCAGGACGTGCAGTTAAAAGGACATCTTTCTTACATTTGTGAGGTGGGTTTAGATCAGAAGCTCATGGAGGTGTTTTGTAATGCAATGCCTTTGGCTTAATATGAAATGAGATGGGAGAACAGAGAGCGAGCGACAGACTGAAAGGGGGGAAAAAAAAATCTGCTGCTTGAGGTCTGTTTTGATGTCACATCTACATCACGTCACCATGGCAACCTTGCATCAGCAACAACTTACGAAGGGAGAGAGAGAGAGAGAGAGAGCGCGAGTAAAAAAGGAGGGTGAGAGCACAATGTGCTGGCATGTAGCGCTGGAATTGAGTAGCGAGCTTAAACAGCAAGAGGGAAAAAAGACCTTATGGAATTATAGAATGCTTTTGCTTGACTATAAATAGACTGGTGGAAATTTTTCTTGACAAAAAAAAGCAAAAGAACTGTGATTTAAAGGGCAAGACACATGCAAAACAACAAAGTACTGACGTTTGTCAATGAAAAAGTCATTAATTAGTAGTCACCATTCACAGAAACTGATGAAGAGGTAGAAATACTTCAACAACAAAAGTCCACATTTTCCCACTGTTCTGAGCCCTGGGTCTAAAAATACACTGCACAAGAAAAAAAAACCCACCAGGCTGCAGGCTGGGGAAGTATCTCTGACAGAGATGGGGAAGGGAGGGAGGTAGTGTGTGGGTGTCTGAGTGTTACATCTGCTCACTCACAATAGTTTATATGAATCAAGCAGTTCACAGCTGAACAATGCATTAGATAATTTATTATACTTAAATCTAGATGATTTAAATGCCACGACAGGTGCAACTTCATTGGCCTCTCGGTAGGCTGCGGATATTGCAAATATGCCCACACACTGGCACGATGCACTGGCCTCTCTTGACTTTAAAGGCAACCCCATACCCTACTCTTTACCTCTGTCTCTCTCATCAGTTTCATAGACAGCTTCAGTCCTTCCTCTTCCTCTCTTCTCTTCCTCTGGCTTCGGCAAGAGTGGGAGGTGTTGCTAGGCGACAGGTTAGCTCCTTTCTTTCAAGAGGCAGAGTGAAGACCTTGATTCTCTCTGTGTAAAAATAAACAGCAGTGCGGAGAGAAATAATCTTGAGATAGAGGATAAGCATACTTCAACTACACAAGAGGCCAATGACATTTTGTTTCTCATTAAAGTATTTTTTTGCAACTCTTCTTTCTGTGCACTTGCAAAACTCTTTGATGGAAAAGCAGAATTAAACTCGCACAGATGACTTTAGAATTAGCTCACCTGGGTCCAAGCATAATAAATATGTATTTTAATAAATGGCATGATGGGTAATATAATCTGCATTAAACGAAATTAGGTTTACCATAATTCTTCCATTTCAAAATTGCTTTCACACAGGTCTTGCAATTAGTCTCATATTGGGTTGAAAACACTAGAAATTCACATTCTTAAATTGTGAAAATTCTCCACTTCCTGCATGCTTATTTTTGTCCACTGTGTGTAAAATCAGAGGCGGCTTCAAGTGGGCACAGTCAACTCAGTCGTGCTCTCTGGGCACAGGCTAAATGACATCTTCCTGTTGCCAGGGACATATTGCTAACAGAGGGATGTCATACTGGGCATTATCCATTTACTCACATCCGACAGGCACTGAAATATCATCTTTTGCCCTAGATGATCAGAAAAGCCTGATTGTAACATAACGACCTCTACAAAAATTTTTGAAAACATTTTGGAAAGAACTAATATAGCAACTCGCCTTTAACTTATGTGTGCGATTTTGAATGATGAAGGAAATGCAATTAAAGACAATTTACTCACTCTCAAGTCACCCAATATGTAGATGAGTTTGTTTCTTCATCACAACAGATTTGGAGAAATTTAGCATTACATCACTTGCTCACCAGTGGATCCTCTCCAGTGAATGGGTGCCATCAGAATGAGCGTTCATACAGTAATTACAATAAGTAATCACAATAAGTAATCCACACATCTCCATGCATGTTTAAAAGAAACAAATCCATCATTAAGATGTTTATTACTTCAAACCGTTGCGTCCAGGTAAAATATGAGCCTTCTATCCATAACGTTGCTTCTTCAGAGAAAAATCAGGAGTCTGAATCAGGAGAGAAATATGCACAGATCAAGCACTGTTTTCAAGCAAAAACAAACAAATATGTTGGTGAAATTTTGATGTGTGTGACGACAACAGGAGATGGAATTTTTCACTGGAGGAAGTGTTATTATTGACTCCTATTTTAGCCAGAAGAGAAAGTTTAATGTTAAAATGTCTTGACGGATTTTTTGTGGATTACTGTGATGTATTTATCAGCTGCTTGGACTTGCATTCTGACAGCACCCATTCACTACAGAGGATCCAATGGTGAGCAAGTGATGTAATGCTAAATTTCTCAAATTTTTTTTTGATGGAACTAATATGTGCATTTGCATCCACTTTATCACAATAGGGGACAACCCATTTAACTCCCCAGAATTTGCACTCAGTGGCAGTCATTGACTACAGCCAATTTACCAGAAATGGGTACTGAAGGAAACCATCTCAACAACAACGGTGCTCCATATTGTACGATCTCTGCTTTGGAGATATCAAATAGCAGAAGCTATTCATACAAACTGTACCTTGAGAAAGCCACACAGAAATCTTGCACACTTCAGTGTTTCTGAATCACTCTGTGGGCCTGCTGAACAGAAAAATCCACCAACTATTTTAAGAGGTGAAATTTGTTAACGGGTGACCACTGCCAGGGTTTAATCACAGATGGATGCACTGCGGATGGATGCACTGCGATTACAAAGGATCATTAGGGATCAGCTTGATCTATAACCAGCATCAGCTAATGCATGATTCTGCCACTGAATATGAGTGCATCCTAATTAGTCTAAGCAACAAGATGCATTTTCTATCACATCAAAGGGAACTAAATGTACAACTTTAATTCAGTGAATCCTGCATTGAATTCAGACATAATTAGTCAACAGTTAATGGTGTAGAGCCTACCAAACAGGACATTAACTCTGATAATGAGACCCAGAAGGCAAATTAAAGGCCCTGTGTATCTTGGGATTCTCGTGTTCAGCGTCTTCCTGATATTTCTGCTATAATCGCATCTGCACAAATTCTGTGATAAGAACTTACTGAATACGTCTCTAATGTAAAGTCTGCTGAAAAGAACATTTTAAACCAGTGTAAACCAGAAAGCTGGTCTCCTATCCTGGTCAAGCTTGTCTGTTAGCTAGTTTAAAGGGGACCTATTATGCAAAAATCACTTTTATAAGGTGTTTGAACACAGTTGTGTGGCTGCAGTGTGTGAAAACGTCAAGCCTATAATGGTAAAAATCCACACACTCATTTATTTATAATCTAATAAAATCATAAACAGTCTCTCAGGACGAGCTG
>JAFVLL020010540.1:0-29098 GCA_021397915.2 Tor tambroides
TAATATTAGAAGCACACAATTTCCTAGAATATCATTATATGCTTAAACATTAAGATTTATACTCATAGAAATTACTAAAGTAGCCAAACCTGTTCCTTAGAAGGGGGCGACCCAATACTTTTGGCAATATAGTGTGTGTGTGTGTATGTATATATGTGTGTATATATTTATTTATTTATTTATTTATTCCCCCTAAGATTAAAGAAAGCAATATATGATAAAATATTACCACACTATTTAAGTTATAAAATAAGTTTTCAAAAATTTATTTAATGTTTTTTGTTTTTCATATCATACAATACATCAGTACAGTTATATTACCATTCAATTTTTGGCCTTCATGATTTAATCTCCACCCAAAAATATAAAAACCAATATACAATTCAGTAGAAAATTAAATCATGGAAGAGGTGTATTCAATTATGTATGAGTTCCATTCATGCATTTTTTTTAACACATTAATAGACAAAAAGACAAAAATGACCGACATTGGTTTTTTGACTGCCGATGCCGATATCTTGGAAAGCAGGGTGGCCGATGGCCGATGTAAAGCCGATATAATTTTATTTATTTTAATTAATAAGAAATTTGAAATCATTTGAAAATGGATTAAAAATAAATGTGTAAAGTAAACATACTCATACTCAGTGTTGGATAAGTTACTCTAAAAAGTAATTAATTACTAGTTACTAATTACATCTTCAACAGTGTAATTAGATTACTGTACAAATTACTCTCTTCAAAAAGTGTTTAATTACTTATTACTAATTACTTTCTAAATCCTATATCAACCTCGACAAGTTAATGATATAAGGATAGACATGAAACGATTCTTTTAATTTTTCAAGTAACGACAAATTATTCTGGTCACACTTTAGATTAGGGTCCAGTTCTCACTATTAACTAACTACTAACTATGACTTTTGCCTCAATATACTTCTGATTACTGCTTATTAATACTTAGCAAAGTAGTTGTTAAGTTTAAGAATTGGGTAGGATTAAGGATTTAGAATAAGGTCTTGCAGAATAAGACATTAATATGTGCTTTTTAAGTAATAATAAACAGCCAATATCCCAGTAATATTCATGCTAATAACCAACAAGTTATTAGTGAAAACTTGACACTAAAGTGGTACCAATATTCTTACTAACTCACCGAAGTATTTAAAGTGAGAAGGGCACATAAAAAGCATGCATTTTAAGGTTAGACTAAATTTTGATGTTAATTCCACTTTTGTATTGTATATAAATGTTCTACAGTCTAGTCTATACACAGTATTAAGTTCAATTACATAAGAAGTAACTATTTAAATTACAGAAAAAATAAGAGTAATCCCTTACTTTACTTTTTCAAGAGAAAAGTAATTAAATTACAGTAGCTAATTACTTAGTAATTAGTTACACTCAACACTGCTCATACTTTAGATGACAATGTGTTTTTCACAAATAAATATTTAATAAAAATATAATTTTAATAGGAAGTAAACACTGTAACCAACAGGGCACTCAGTATTCTGGGACGTTTGTATGCATTGGGAATCATACTTTTTCAAATAAAGCCAAGATAACGCTCATTTCATTTTACATACAGCACACAGAGAAAATGACATGAATATGACAGTATACAAATGCATAAAGCACAGCATAATTTGAAATCACGAGTTTAAAGTTGGTCGATCGCACGTCTCCAGTGAAGCTGAACTCTCCTCCTGTCCGCGTTCAATTCACACGGACTGACCGTCACACAGAGCACACACGATCATACAGGATACACATGCACACTTTATAAGATCTCACAGCTGGATTCGACTAAGTTTGCAAGGCTTGTGAAATTAAATGTTCATTAGTCATTCAAAGATTTGTTTAAATTATATAAATGTGTATTTGTTGAATGCTGACGGCAAACAAGAAAGTATTATAATGTCTGCCTTTCTGTTACTAGCAGTATAAAAGCAATCGTTATAATACATTTTTGTATACATTTTAATTCCTTTGTTTAACAGTTCTATCTGATTATTAGACAGACTTCTATCCGTATTAGACAGAACTGTTAACGACGACAGCGAACAAGAGGGAGAATGTGAGCACTGTGTGCTCAGGCGCTGCCGTACTCAGCGCCGTCAAAATAAAAGTCCGGCCTGGAATGCATCGGCCAAACAGGAAAAACTTATCGGCCGATGCCGATATTCGGAAAAAATGCCAAATATCGGCCTTGGCGATATATCGGTCCACCTCTACTTCTATTCCACAGGACACATAACATTTAACAAAAGTGACATTTTTTTTTGTAACATTATGAATGTCTTTATTACTTTAAAGGAAGGTTGTTTTTTTTTTTGTTTTGTTTTGTTTTGTTTTTTTTGCTTTTTTTTACTTTCTATTCATCTAAGTATCCTGAAGAAAAAAGTATCAGGTTTTCCACAAACATATTAAGCAGAACAACTGTGATGATAAGAAGAAAATGTTACTTGAGCAGCAAATCAGCATATTAGAATGATTTCTGAAGGATCATGTGACACTGAGGACAAAGAAAATTCAGGTTTGCATCACAGGAATAAAATGCATTTTAAAATATATTCAAAATAAAAAAATATATATTTTAAATTGTTATAATATTTATGTTTTTTACTGTATGTTTGTATTTATCAGTGCAACCTTGAGGAGCATAAAAGACATCTTTTAAAATATAAATCTCACTGACCTCAAACTTTTGAATGGTAGTGTACATAGCATAGTTTAAATGGACTGGTTAATAGTAACTCCGAAATGCAACTGCATACAGTGAAAGTGAGTGGGGGTGGGCATGCTAAAATTATGTAAGTTCGTTATAATACATTACACATTAATATATTACATAAGTTACTATATTACTATAAAATTCTTCTTAAGGCCATGCAATAGTTTGAGGAACAGAATGAAATTTAAATTATAGGTGTTCATTTGCATAGCTTCTGCCTGCTGTTCGTATCTCCACACTGTCAAAACATCAGTGTACCTCATGTTCATACTTGTGGAGGTTCATTTCTAGCTCTTTAAAATGTAGTGACAAATGTAACTACTCCCTCTTGTGGTTACAGTGAGATGTTAGAAGTCAAGAGGTCTGTATGTATTATGTAATTTAATGTAATACAATGATTGCACTTGATTGTGTAACTGCTGTATCAACTATTTCAGTGCTTGCTTCGCATTTTCATTTTTTTTCCCGTATCTTTTTCAACTAGGCAGTACATGCTCTTTAATGTGTAATGTTATAATCTCTCAAGGATGCTGAAAGAACAGAGACCACGTCACCAAAAGCAAAAGCAGGAGGAAAGAAGGACAGGAAGAAGAATCAGCAGGGGAAGGACAAACGAGTGACTGTGTCTCTTAAAGACTTCCAGCAGGAGGGTGGCGTGGGTGAGAACGCTGCTTTCTTATCATGAGAGACAAATCACTGTTACTGTGCTGCCGTTCTAACTGACAGTCTCTATTACAGATCAGCTGAACAAGAAGCCTGACAGAGAGGTGAGAGATTAGTATGAACATACAAGCGCAGGCTACTTTGAGGATCTGAAACACCCAGAGGGCCACAAGGAAAGAAAATAATAAAAAAAAAAAGTTTTACAACATGTATTTTTAGGGCTGTCAATGTGTTAGCTTAAGATAATATGTTTAATGCTTTAACAGAATGAACAAATGTGAAGGTCCCATATTCTAAAAGCTAGTCTTACGTGTGAACTATGTTTTTTTAAACTCTTATTTAACTCTTTATTTAAAAAAAAAAAAACACACATTTAAAAGTTTATACATCTTATATTATTCTAATATGTTATAAAAGATACTGCCAATTTAATACAAAATAAATGTTCTCCTGATAATATTTTAATTATTAAATAACTTTCTTTTCCACAATGATGTTATAAATGATTTATGATCATTATATAAAGTTAGTATAATATAATACATTATATAATGATTTATAGTAATTTATTTGTGATTTATATGTCTTAAATGGAAACATGTCTTTTGTGAAATCAAATGTTTTTCTTACATAGTATAAATAAGTGTTATTTTAGTATTCTTTATATGTTATTTTAGTGTTTTTTAACATTTTGAATTAGGCTTTATTTGCACATTTTAATTTAATTTTTATTTATTTTGTGCTTCCGTCATGTTTTTTTTAATTCATGATTTTATTTTTCATTTAGCCTAAATTAATGCTTAATTAATGCTAAAGTTTGCCAAGGCAACATTTCTAATTATTGTTACTGTTATTATTGTACTAATCAAGTTTTTCATGTAATGTTTTATTTTATTTCAACTTTTTGTTAAAACATTTTTGATTAGAATTAGATTTTTAATCTTCCATGAGCACTTAGCAGAATCCTGCAGACTTCATAAAAAGAAAAAAAACTTCTTTTTTTGTGCTTTTACTGTAATTATAAATTGTGCAGTGAACCGTTTGATTTGCAGGTTCATCTTCCTGTTTTTTTTCTTTCGAAGCCTGTGAATCCAGCGTTGCTTGACGACAAGTTTTTCAACCAGCTGGAGGACGATGTGAGCCGGATCGTCCAGCGTGATAAGCGCAGAGAGCAGTACAGCAACAGCGCCGGCCACGAGGTCAACACCTCCTCAGAGCAGGAGCAGGTCAGAAAACTCACTCATTCACTCTTCTTGAGCCAGAGACAAGAAAAAATAGCTAAAAAAGGTGCAGAAATTGTACAAGTCTGTTGTACCGCAATGTAGAATGCAGCTCAGTGTAACACCACAACTGCTGATCTTGTTTTCTTTCTTAAAACTCCCAGGATGTGAGAACCGAGCAGTTAAAATATGAAGTGGAGAAGAAAGACCAGGAAATTATGAAGCTGAAAAAGACAATTTCACAATGGGAGGTAAGATGATGTGATGAGGAGAGATCGATTCTTATGAGAGTTCTAAAGAACATTTGCATATGCAATAGAAATCCGGATTCTTTTAATTATTTTTTTTTTTTTATGAATGCATATTTTTCCTTTAACTGTCACAGGGCTGCACAATTAACTGAAAAACAACTATTTACATTTACGACTGCAGTGATGCAGATTCATGAAAAGTGTCCATTAGGTGTCAATAATTGTGTTTTGATTTTGTCAGAATATTTGTCATAAGGAAATACATTTTAACTAATTTTGGATTATTAAGGTGATGGTTTTGCTGTTCTGCTGGAATGTGTTTTTGACTAAATTAACAACTCGCTGTGCATTAAGAGTTCAGACTTTGGTGTGATTTAAGGGCATATTTGTTTTTACTAATTATTGTTGTCTTTTTTTCAGCAAAGATATAAGGAAGTGAAGGCCAGAAATGCTCAGCTGCTTAAAATGCTTCAACAGGGAGAGAGTGAGTGCAGAATATCATACAAGCCTGACATACTGCAGTCTAGCATTCATTCTTGTTATTTATTCAACTTTATTCATATTCAGTGAAGGACAAAGCTGAAATTCTGCTGCAGGTGGAGGAGCTGCAGAACATTAAAGAAGAGCTGTCCTCACAGGTGTGTGTCTGCATAGCCACTCATTCACTCAATACAGTAGCTTTGGCCTTAATCGTAGTGTTGTGTTGCTGTGATATTTTGTGCGTCGTACCAAAATGTGTTTCCCCTTTCCAGGTGACACAATTACACACAGCTCTGGAGCAAGAGAGGTCAAAAGTGAAGGGCTTACAGTCAGAGCAACCGAAACATCAGGTACGGTACACCCAAACTTGCTAGGACTATCACAGTGACTTAGAATTTATATTTAAATCAGCATAATTTAGGGCTGGGCGATATGGCAAAAAATTAAAATCTCGATATTTTTTTTTTTTTCAAAACGTTTGACCGATTCTTGATTTTTTTTTTTTTTTTTTTTTTTTTTTTTTTTTTGCAAGTTTTTCCTATTCTACCACCCGCGTCGCATCTTTGTCAACACAAAAGTGTATTCTGTGTGAATGGTGAGCATTTAATCACACGCCGACTTGTGGTTGGATCGTTCTTTTCTCTTCACTGTTATCATTGGCATATTGTCAAAATGTCTAATTCTATCGCTTGGTAATATTTCTATTCAAAATTACGATTCCTCAATTTCGAAAAAATAAAATCGTGGCAAAACATTAAATTTGAATTAATTGATAAAATCAGAAAAATCGCCCAACCCTAGCATACGTTTAATATTAGTGCTGTCAATCAATTAAAAAAAAATTAATCACATTTTTTCTGAAATTAATCGCGATTAATCACAATTAATCCCACCTAATATACTTTTATATTGCAATAATTTCACATTCAATCCTCAAATTAATGTACAACAACACAAAGCCAGTATATTTTTAATATTTGTTTAATGGCATTTTTTTAATGACTGAAGGCCAGTATCACCGATACCAATACTACTGATGTCTCTATAAAATTGCCCCCCCCACACTATTTAACCATTGACTATAGCCATTCAACATTATAAATTTATTAGACTTTTTAAAAAAATAACTTCTAATTTAAGTGAACTTAAAACAATCTTCACATAAACCCATTATAATAAATGTCATATTTACCTATGCCCTTCAGCAGAAATATACAGAAATTGAAGTTATCAAACACTAAATTCTAAAATTAAATATAGATGAATCCTTAAAGCTATGAAAGCTTTTTTCTTTGATTTAACAGACATCACAGCAGCTTCAGTTACTTTAAGAGTTGCCGCTGCTGCTAATTTTCTCTCAAATCTCTTTACTTTTTCTGACCACTTCAGGTCTTAAAGGCCATGTATACACTGCAGTTAAATTCGGTTGTCAGTTCACCTTTTACTGCTTAATCGCATTCTGGACACACTTAATTAATTCACTAAAATACAGGAGTGACAACCGCATTCCACAACCGCATTAACTCCCGAAAAATACAGGTAGTGACAACCGCATTTACAGAAATTCTACACAGTGTGTACGGAACTGAACTGAACGACTAGTTGTTAATGACGTATTTGAACGTGCATCAGAAATGTGTCTTTGTCTGTATGTGAGATGAAAGAAAATAACAGTGAAATCAAATTCTAAAGTCTTGTCTTTAGCACATTTTGACACGGGGCTGGTTGCGCTCACAAGACCTGCAGTAAAGTGTCAGTGTTGCCAGATCTTCATACAAAAAAAAAAACAACAAACAAGGACAAGCACAAAAAGCACTAAAACACCCAAATGCTTTGTTTTATAACACCAAAAAAATCATATATCTCATATCTGTGACAGACCACTTTATTAACTCCATAAAGTGCCTAGCTTATGAGCTAAGACCAAACAACATGCCTAAAAGTGCTTGTAAATATGAGGACATGGCAAGACAGCGCTCTCTAAAGCAGCCTCCCGAGCATAAACAAAACACGGCACGTCTATCAGCAGTAGTTTAGTTAAAATCGACGGACAAAAAGAGTCTTTAGCCAAAAAATGGCAGATACCAAACAGTTAAATTCTCCTTCACTCCCGCAAGACTAAAAAATGTTGCTATGGTTACAAATGCGGGAGTGACTGCTGTTCCGTACACACATAGGCCTAATGTAACGATAATTTACAGGACTCACTCCCGCATTTAAATGCGGTTGTCTCTCCTGAAACTTGCAGTGTGCATGTGGTCTTTAGTCTCTACTAATGAACTGACGAGTTGAATCGGGTGTGTTAGATGAGGGAGACAGTGCTGGGCTGCTCCAGGACTGAAAACCATTTCAGAGACATGTTCTTTAAATGTGACTCATATAAAATATATTACATGCATGCACAGTTTTAAGGCAGCTTTAATCACCTTTTTGTTAACTTCAAGACTTAACTGAACATGACATTGCATGCACGTAGTTTATTTCGCGATTTGATATGAAAAGACACAGGGTACAGCGCACGCTCCGAGAACAGTACCGTTTCCACACTCGTTTGACTCGCGCCTGGTGCTGAGGTGAAGTTGGAGCGCACGTCTGAAATGTCTCCTGTTTGATGTGGTCATAAAGACGTTCTGCGACTGAACACTCTCAGAAATAAAGGTACAAAAGCTGTCACTGGGGTGGTACCTTTTCAAAAGGTACACTTTTGTACCTATTAGGTTCAAATCTGTACACTTTAAGTACTAATATGTACCTTTAAGGCACCAAAATGGACCCTTTAGGTACAAACATGTACCTTTTGAAAATGCACCGCTCCAGTGACAGCTTTTGTACGTTTATTTCTGAGAGTGAATAAATGCACTTCTTGTCCAGAGAAAAGTGACAGAAACAGCAGTTGTGAGTGGTGTGGCCAATCCTAGCTCTGCCCCTGCGTTAATTGCGTTAAATATTTTTAATGCGTTAAACTGGAAAAATTAATCTCCTGCATTAACGTGCTAATTTTGACAGCACTAATATATATATATATATATATATATGAGCAATATCACACTCGTAGACGTGAGATATGGCTGTAGGATATCAGCACGGCTGTAATTCCAGGCCGAGTGCCGTAGGTAATCACACCGTGCCGATATACAGCCATATCTCATGTCTACGAGTGTGATATTGCATTTATACAACAGTTTGACGGCACGAGTGTGTAAATATATTAGGAACAACAACGGAGTGTCTTTAAAATCCCTCTTTTGTGCAGAACTACTTCCTTCCGCCAAGGATACAAATCTCAGTTTGACAGTTTAACAGCTGAGCCCAAGCCTCTGTTACTAATTTCAAAGTCTCACTTTAGAACTAGTAACGAAGGAATGTTGAGCGGCTTCATTAAAAGCTTATTGTATTACTGTATTAAAAGCTGCATTATGTATAGTAGAGTATTATGAGAGAGAGATTGACTGAGCAACTGTGATTACCTGCTTCTGATACAGCATTTATTCTTCAGATCAATCTCATATTCACAATAAATCATTAGTTTGAATGCCCAATGAGGAAAGCGTTATCTTTATCGTAACGTTACTATCCTTTCATCTGTTAAGGGTGATATCCAATGACAGCGCTGCTCAGTGCATTTGTTGGCTGCGACTTACAAGCTGTTCTTAAAAGTAAAAATAACTTTTTTACCGTGTTTCAGTTTCTTTCAATATGAAAGTCTTTACTGCTGACTCGTAAAAACAGTCTCTTGTCGCCATCTAATGGTGGAACAATGTAACTAAAATCACCATCACGAACACGCACTGTTTCCCAATACCAAATACTACTATTATTTATGTAAAATAATATTTATTGAATAATAATATTTAATACACAACAACAGCCATCATAAAAATTACTAGGCAGTTCAGTCAAAAGTACAAAGACAGCGCTCTGATATACAGCATTGAAGTTACATAAACTATAATGTGATGAGATTTTGCCCTCAGCCAAAACGATTTGGTCTGGAACAAATAATAGATTAATGAAATCAAAGACTGCCTGTTAGATTTACCCAAAACAAATTATATCTCAAGTTTAACCACTATAGAGACATCAGAGCCTGCAGTAAATTCCAGAAGATCTGGCCAAGGTGAGGCGCTCTCTCTGCGGGTTTATGAGCGCTGAACAGCCGCTGATGCCCTGGAGCTCACGTTTCCGATAACGTCGAAGCAAATTTTCAAATAGACGTTATCTTTATTAACAAACTGCATATTTGAAGTCTAACCAAGTACATTCTCACCTAAAAAAAACCCCTCTTAAAACTACATTCCGTGACACAAAACGGTATTATTTTTAAAGTTATAGTGGATTTGAGCGTCCGCCATGACACTCGCTGTGAGAAATACGGCAAGCGGAGTGATACAATTTACAATCAGTGAAACGGTTGTAGTTACGGTATCGCTTGAATGTCGCACTCTTATCAGCCAATCATATTCAAGGACCAGAAAGAACTCTATTGTATAAATAAATAAATAGACTAATAATCTTTTTTTCTTTGCATTACAATAATTTCAAAATATAAAACGTAATCATCAAGCAAGTAGACATTTCTAGTTTTAAACACAAATTTTTACAGCTGTTTCTACAGATAAATATTTTTTTAAAGAGCATAACATTGGTCCAGTTTAATAAATCCTGCAGTGAAAAACAAGCATGACATTACTATCTTAATTCATTGTTTTGTATTTCCTTTCTTTCAGGGGAACCGGAAGGGTAAAAAAGCATCAGACGGGGACGTATGAAGATGCATGTTAGAGGACAGACAGCTTGAATGTTTCAGTTCTTTTGTCAAGCTGCTAATGTCTTTAATATCTGTTCGAAACACCACACACTCTCTTAACCAAACTACCACCGTCACACACACACTCCTGCTTATTACTGCATAGTTCTGTTTGCCTGATCACAGTAAACAGAAGTTCTGCTTCTGCTCTGTAGAATAAATCCACTTCTGTTCTCTGCACTATGAATCAAAGGCATACAATCCTAAGTTCTTTTCAATAAAGATGCTAATCTACTTTTTCAAAGTGTGTTGGTTGTTTATGCTTGAAACTAACTGTTATTTAATTCTTGCCAAGTGTTATGTTTTTAGGTAATGACTGTATTGACAGTGTTCAGTCCATTTACTTCACTCAATAAATCCATAATACTTAGA
This sequence comes from Tor tambroides, assembly GCA_021397915.2. Taxonomy (NCBI): domain Eukaryota; kingdom Metazoa; phylum Chordata; class Actinopteri; order Cypriniformes; family Cyprinidae; genus Tor; species Tor tambroides. The sequence continues at coordinate 10,531 of JAFVLL020010540.1, forward strand.
GCAGGATGTACTTGGGGTCAAAAGCACTGATTAAATTTAGAGGTTATGCTTGAAGCTGACCCGTTTTGTCACTTTACATCTGATCTAATTACATTTTACACTTCATGTCTCATATGAAGTCTAGGGATTAAAATACACTTTTGGTCCTTTAAAGGCACACTGAAGGTACAATGTATTTTTGTCAATCATTTGTTAATGTTTTTAAATGTCTTAATGGAGGTTAAATATACATGAATATGGGCTTATAATATATGCTTTAAGTAAAACTCTTCTGCTAAAGGAATAACTGGCGGTTACAACAGTTGTTACAACCATAAAAATGAGAAATCACAAAGCCAGATTCTGAAAGAATCCCTATGAAGGGGATCCTATTTATATGTATCCTTTTTATTATATTTTTTAACTTTTTAAAATAATTTTACTATAATAGTACTGTTTTTATTACTTTAATTTTTTTTTTTAATCAGGAATATATTTATACATTTACATATAATGCTATGAATATTTTAAAATGTAAAAATAATAAATGTAGATTTATTTTATTTTTCAGAGTGAAAATGTGATGTCCAATAGGCCTATACAAGACGCTTGGATGCATTACACACGTTAGCCTACAAAATGACTTTAGAAAGCTTCGTAAGAATATTGCATTCATGTTCATTAGTATTTCTCACAATTTACTCGTGTAGTGTGTAATATCAGACAGGCTGTTAATCTGCATCAGTGTTGGGAATTTGTCTGCAGGTTACAGCGCTGCACCAGTAGGTGGCGACAAGTCTTAATGAATCTTTATGAATGATTCATTGAATTATTCATTTAACACATTCTTCCAATTTTGCATACAAATTCGGACGCTGGCATCGTCTAATAATCAGAAATGTTCAGGATTAATCGATAAGGATTTTAAAAAACCTTTTTGAAAAACCTTTCAATTTTTTTTATTTATTTTTTTTAAGAAAAATATTTATTATAGAAATTTCCATTACATTTTCAGATCGATTTATTTTGGTACTTGTTATTTTAGGTCTAAAAATCACACTTAAAATTTCAGGTTTTCTGATCGTTTATTATTACTAGTTAGGCCTATGCAGCAACATTCATAACTAAACATTCCTATATTTTACAACAAAACTACGCATAGACTACTGCTTTACATTTTATTAGCTGTTACATTATAGTATTAACCACAGTGAAAAACAAACATACAAATCAATAGTAGTAGTAACTATTGACTTAAGGCGGAAACCGTACTGTAACTCGCGTTGTGATATGAACACGCTGTGTGCAGACGTTCGTTCCAGGTGAAGCTGCTGATATATCGCTGATGGGATTGAACTGATGGAGGGAGGGAGCTCAGGAGGGAGGGAGGGGAGAGAAGCGAAAAGGGGGATCGTTCTCCCGGTCATATAACGCGACATCTCTCTTTCCTCCTCTCCGCTGGCAACATACGCGACGCGCAACCGACACCCCGTGCTCCTCTCCCAAACCAAAGGCGCTTTGTTGCTTTGCGATGCGGAACCCAGAGCCATGAAAATGCTTCGGTTCCGGAGTCCGAGCATCTCCTCCCTCGCGCAGGAGGTCCGGTGCACGGTTCGCCTGCTCGACGACTCCGAGATCGCGTGCAGCGTCCAGGTAAGCGCGCGCTCTGCGATGCGCTGCGCTTCTGTATTGCGATTCATTGACATAACGCTTGTTATTAATGCACCGTGTTAACCGGGCAGACTGGCCTCTTTGAGGTTTGTTTAGGTGCAAGACGTCTAGGGAGTGATGATGACGCTTTCGTCAGGGTTTGCGCGTGTCGTTATTGCCTGGATCACTGGATTGCCTGTTAAACAGTTACGCCCTTGACTTTCTTTGTACACAAGAAAGATTCATACACAAAATGCGTTTGGTTTATAAATAACAGAACTGCGCAAAATGGAACTGGTGAAAGCCTGTTGGCTATTTTAACGCTGTGTAATTTAATTTGCGGTGTTTTGTGGAGGTTTTGGGAGCAGAGAGCATGATGCAAGGCAGACTCGTACACTCTTAATATAATAAAATAAAGGTGCTTCACGATGCCATGGAAGAACCTTTTTGTCTACATGGTTCCATAAAGAACCTTTAACATCTGAAGAACCTTTCTGTTTCACAAAAGCTTCTTTGTGGCAAAAGAAGGTTCTTCAGATTATAAAAAGGTAAGAAAGAGATGGTTCTGAATGGTTCTTTGTGGAGCCAAAAATGGTTCTCGATGGCCTCGCTGTGAAGAACCTTTTAAGCACCTTTATTTTTAAGAGTGTAAAGCCTTCATGTGTCTCATGCGCTGATTTATCTTCTTTCTTTTCCAAGTGATGAAAGATTGCTGAGAAAGTCTGTGATGGACACCAGTTTGCTGTGGGAACTGTTTCATTTGTAAAGTCAAGCCACTTTTGTTTACATCAAGCAACAGTGTTTCAAAGCAGTTTTAACCCTTGTGAAAAAGAAGTAGCTACACTTTAGCATAATTTTAATCCTATGGGAATAGGTACGATTTAAAGGAACATACTTAAGTGATACACTGTAAAAAAAAAAAATGTTTTTTCAACTTAATAAAAATAATTTGTTACCCCGCTGATTTAAAATTTTTAGTTTAGTCAGCTAAAATATTCCAGTTGTCCCTTAAATTAACATTGAGTAACTTAAAATTTCAAGTTCACTAAACTAAACATTTTAAGTCAGCGGGATAACAAATTATTTTAAGTTGAAACAACAATTTTTATTACAGTGATATTCTTAACTGTTTTCTGACAGTTAATTGCATGTCATTTAAAATTATATGATTTTTTAAATATATATATTTAATGTTAAATACATTACGAAGTTTTTTTTTACTCACTTAAGTAGGACTTTAGCACATCTTTATTTGTAATTTAGTAATTAGTTCTATTGTCTTTGAAATATGGTTAAAGTGTGCTGCTGCATTTATGAACAATGTCGTTTTTGTTTAAACTTGTATGTTATGTATTTAAATATATAATGACTCATTTGTAACGATGAAGTTGCAGTTTAGTGCATTTAAAATATATGAACTTAAAATATCAATTAACACTACAGTTAAAATTATAATTAAGTACTTTACATGTGATTTAGTATGTTAGTCAACATCAGAATAAGTGTACTTCTGTAAAGTGCAACACAAATGTTAAAACAATGATTTGAAACATACTTTGAAGCAACAATCTTAATTTGACATTATTACGTATTGCACTGTTAAGAAACAGTTATGAAAGTGTACACTCTTTAAGTACACTTAAGTGGTCTTTTGTTTCATTGATATTATCTGCAAGTAGCTTTTTTTTTAATATAGCCTACTTTAAAATTTTGAAGTATACTACAAGTGCACTTTGAATACAAGCACACTTATTTTTCACAAGGGAGTGGCTTGCAAATCTCAGATGAGCAAACCAAAGGCAACTATGGCATGGAAAAAAAAAACAACAACCCATGATGTTAGTTAGCACTTGAGACTTGAATATAATGCAGTCATAATTGCATACTCGTTTAGTCACCAAGCTTTTGGCACTGCCTTTGGTAAACCAATGGAAGCATTAAAAAAATCCCCAAAAATCCTGTCTGAGTAGGCGGCTCACTAGTTTTTGAGACGCAGCCAATGCATTTCTTCCCATCATGCTCTCCGTGTTCCAGTCGAGATAAATGAGCGAACCCATTTCTGGGAAAGACTCTTGACAGTGCACTTCCTTTCAGAACATTCTTGGAAACAATAGAAACATCCAATCCGCTGCAAATCTGCATGTCGTTTTGCTAATAAAAATATAATTGAATCTATAAAGGCCAGGAGGCAGCCGTAATGTAGTTTTCTGTCATTCAGCTCTGATGCAGGCTTAAGTGTTTGATGATAACTGATGATAACGGATGATGATGTGGATGTGTAGTCTAGCTGGCACTAATGTAGATACTGTCTAATGGAAGCAACATCCATTTCCTGCCTTTCATTTTCAGAAAACTACACTATGATGGTGAAGTCAGGAAATTGGCCTCTTATTATGGTTCTACCTCGGGTTCAAGCTACTCTTGGATCAGTAAAAGCAGCTAAAATACTTTCTACTAACTTTTCAAATATCTCTTGAGTACTTTTCTGAAGTATCTTTTCTTAGGGAACAAAGTGGAAGAGCTGACGGGAAGATTGATGTGCATCCCGGTCTTTTTTTATACATTGTGTCTCTTTCTCCGGTGTGGTGTTTATAAACTTTTGAGCTAAAAGAAGGAGCGTTCTGTTTGGTCTTATGAATATTTCAGAAAGCCACGAAGCTCTAATGGCTTCTTGTTCTGTGATGGCTTTCTCCTGCATATTTCATGACCATCCTCATTGACAGAGGCTGCACCTCCGTCGGTGCACTTTTACATGTTATAAGCACTCAGTTCTTACTTTTTCATCAGCTACATGAGGAGTTAAATGCTGAGTTCATGTTTGCTGTGTTGTGTGTGGTGTAGGTCAGCAGTTAGTTCTGGTCCTTGAGTTTGATTGGCCTAAAAAGTGCTGATATACAGACCTTTGACTTTTCACTGTGTTTGCTGGTTCCGGATAGACTGTCAGTCCAACCCAATCTCAAACTGTAATTATTTTACAAGGTGGCATTTTGTATGAATTCATGCAATGTGATTTGTACGGAAATGTATGTTTGTTTGTTTTTTTTAGGAAAAAAAAAAGAATGCATAAAAGCACCCAGGTGAAAAAAAAATTCACTTCCATAATGTACTTAAAGTGCTCTATTTTCATGCAACTAATTTTGTACTAAAAATATGCTAAAATTGATTCTTTAGTACTTTATATAAGATAATCTTAAAAACATCTAAGTATGCTATTTTGAGACACCATGAGTATGAACTAAAATGTGCTTTTAACATACTATCTCTGTATTAAAAAATGTATTTAGTTACCGCTTGTAGTACACTTGAACCCATCTTTTTAACCCACATTTTTAGTACAGAGTTTTAAGTTCTAAAAAATATTTTTTAGTATATCAAGTACAAAATTAGTGTGTGAAAATAGAGCACTTATAGTAAATTATGTAAGTGCACTTTTTTTTCACCTGTGCAGATTGTATGAAAATGTACCAAAATAATAGTGCACAAATTCATACAAATCAGGCATCAATTCACCAAAGCATAAAGTAGTTGCTAATTGCAATGAAAGTGTGTCAGTCTGTGCATTAGAGGGAATGTTTAAGTTACTTTTAACCACTTCTGGGTAGATTACTCGCAAATTGTTGTCCGTTACTGATTCCAAATTACATGACGAGAATATTAGCAGGGCTGTGATCATGTGGCGAACAACTGTTTTCATATGGCTTAAATGAGTCATAAGACACAGAGCAAAACATGGTGAATGACCATATACCATGACTATAATAACTTGGCTTGACTTTAAACTTAACCAAAATTGCAAAATTGTGTGTATTAGAACGAAATGCAATCTATGAAGCCCTAATCTAAAGAGATATAATGATAAAAAAAAAACTTTTTTGCAAACAAAGTTTCTCAGGGGAGCACAATTTTTGTGAGTGAATGCAAAAGCAAAATTTAAAATATATAATTTTCCCCTTCATCTCATTTTCCTACCACTACCATGTCTTTTTATAATCTCTTTAATAATCACCCTTAGAGAACAGAAAAAATACAATTTAGCGGCATTGTGTGACTGTCATGTTATTCCAAAATATTATTTTGGAGCCAAAAATTATATAACCTGAAAATGAGCATGAAAAGAACATAATTAAAAATGATTACATAAAGAACTTTTGTATGTAGCCTTTGGCATGATCAGTGCATTCAGAACTGCACAAAAACATACAAGGTGGGTTGAAAAATTAGGCATTTTTGATGATTAAAAATACTTATATTATAGCAACCCTTGCAATATGTCTTTTTTTTGTGTGTTTGCTAAGAATCACTTTCTCTTTAGTGACATAGAAATCACTACAGCACTCAAACACCTAGCAACACATGTTAAAGTACACCTTATCGACCACACAGAAAACCCTAGCAACCCCTCACAACCCCCTAGAACCACCACAATGAGTTTTGCAAAGAAAAACAGCACAGATTTTTACATTTACAAAAATTTTACAATGTTTGCAATTTTTTTTTTACAAAACTATATGTCTGCAATTGAAACATCCATGAAACCATTTTAAAGATTTAGACTGTAAAGTTTTTGGGGTCGTGTTTTAGTCTCATCAGTCATGAGAAATGCACTGGTCTTAATCAAAAACAGTCGCTTGTGTTTGTCTGTTTTGGACAGAATGAAACCATGTCAAGTTCTAGCCAATGTAACGAGTCAGTGGTAACGAAATCAGCATTTTCAGAGTCTAAGTAGTAAATGAGACGTGTGTGTGTGTGTTTTGTGTGGGTCAGCGCTCAGTGAGTGTCTTCTCAGTGTCTGAAGGACAGATCGCTGATGCATTATTAAGGCAGATCATGCTCTTCGGTGTAGCTGCTGCATCACTCATATGCTACTGATGCTGCGCTCTGCTACTGCCTTTACAATCCTCACGCGGACAAAACCCGACAAAATCAAGCCACGCAGAACATTTGCAGTGCCTTTAGGGACATCAAATATGAAATCAACATTTTTGATAACGCTGAATGTCTGGAACTTCAGAATTTGATAGCCAGTTCTTTAAATTACTATACACTATCTAAATGCCTTGGCAATCCTTTGGTAATGTGGTATAATAAGGTACTGTAAAAACATCATTTTATCATTATCAGCTATTTTTCATTTCTTGATAGTGCATGTATGTATAAACCAGAAACACTTGTTGATAAGAGAACTTAAACTTTACTTCAACTGGCGTATTTTGGGCCTTCATTAGAAAAGTTTCAAGAAAATAACTGAAAAGGAATTCTTAAAATATAAAGAAGATTCAAAATGTACATATTTAAAACAAACAAGAATTAAAACTGTAAAAGAAAAGGAGACCAAATAGATTCACTAAGAAGAAAGTACCATGGTATAGTCTTATGTAAGTATCATGGTGCCCTTTGAATGATTTTTGGAGTATGAAAATAGTAATCATTCAGTATTCATTATATATCAAAGTACCACCATCTGATACCATCCCTGTACCATGGTACCACCGCAGTATTTTTTCTAAGGGTTATTAAGATGCGTGTTGTAGCTCTAGACACTGAAAACTCTGTTCTTGCTATTCTTAAAAATGCAGCGGAGTCATCATTGATTAAACATTGCTATTTTTGTATTAGACCAAATGCAAATCACCCCATCTGCAGAAATGTATCTCTCATCCTCTCTCATTCCCTCTTTTCATCAATAAATGTCCGGAGAGCAAGAAGGAGAGAAGGTGGTGTTGTGGTGGAGACTATAAATAGTGCTCATGCTATTCTTATCCTCCTCCTCCCTGTCCTTTGATGAGATTTTTTTGCAAGAATGACTGAAGAAAGAAAAAAGAGATCATAAAGCAGGAGGAGAGAGAGAGAGAGAGAGAGAGAGAGAGAGAGAGAGAGAGAGAGAGAGAGAGAGAGGAGGGGTGTAAATGAATGACGTCATTGCTCTGCTGGTGAATGTTGTGTCAGTGATGTGCAGTGAATATGTGCTTCAGAGACGGCGTCGTGTACGTCTGTGTCTAGAGCGCAACAATGTCTTATTTTTATTTTTTTCAGTGCTCCGTAAAGCTGTTCTTGTTCTTTTGCTCAAACACATTTCCTTTTGGAAATATTTAATTTTGTGGATATTAAAAAAGTGATTCATACATAAAATATATATCTTTTTAATTCTAAAAAATGATAAAAAGTTTTTTTTAGGGGTAGACATAGGTTTAATCTATAGTAATTGTATTTATTTATTTATAATAAAATAGTATTTTTTTAATAATGTCTATGATATGTCATTATTTATATAGTAAGCATGTGTGTGTGTGTGTGTGTGTGAGTGTGTGTGTGTGTGTGTGTTGAAGTGTCCTCCCGCTCTGTTTGTACATCAGTAGCCTGAGGCAGTGCCGTGACAATGTGTGGTGTGTGATGATAGATATTTTAAGAGACAACAGCATGTTTGGCCATTGGGGATATATGACCCGTTAAACACACAAACACACACTGATACACACTCGTATCTGTCACTCACAGCACTTCTGCTGGAATGAAAGCATGTTACACTCCGTAGAACAGCCCATTCAACTGATGTTCTGCATTTCAAGCTTTAATATTGTTTATTTCACAAGTGGTTTGGTGTATGTATGTATATATATATATATATATATATATATATGTATATATATACATATAAACACATAATATCAAATATTTTTTTCTGTTATACACACACACACACACACACACACACACACGTCTGGTTTGCTATCCTTGTGGGGACTCTCTATAGGCGTAATGGTTTTTCTGCTGTACAGACCGTATTTTCTATCGCCCTACACCAACCCTACACCTAAACTTAGCCCTCACAGGAAACTTACTGCATTTTTAGATTTTCAAAAAACTTCATTCTGTGTGATTTATGAGCTTGTTTACCTGTGGGGACCTCAATTTAGGTCCCCACTGTGACACGAGTCCCCATGAGTCTGTGTGTATTCAGGTTTAAGTCCCCACCGGAATATAAAAACAAGTACACACACACACACACACGCACACACACACACACACACACACACACACACACACACACACACAAACACACACACACACACACACGTTTGTTTTTGTGAAAAGTGGGGACATCCCATAGGCGTAATGGTTTTTATACTGTACAAACTGTATGTGCTATTGCCCTACACCAACCCTATACACCTAAACTTAGCCCACACAGGAGACTGTGCATTTCTACTTTCCCCCAAAAAAACTCACTCTGTGTGTTTTATAAGCGTTTTGAAAAGTGGGGACATGGGGCAATGTCCTGAAAAGTCACCTTCACCTTGTAATACCTGTCATACCTGTCATTATACAAATTTATGTCCTCATTTGTCACAAAAACTCGCATGCGCACACACACACACACACACACACACATACATATAAACACGTAATATCAAATTTCTTTTCTGTTCAAACAGAACCCTCTTGAATTCTTGCACTCGTAGCCTTAATGTGTATAGTATTAAATTGTTGTATCACATACATTGATTCTTACATTGCAAAGCCATTGAAATAATATGAACTCATTACTGCATATTATTCATTATTTCCTCAATTGTAAGTCACTTTGGATAAAAGCATCTGCTAAACGAATAAATGTAAATGTAAATTACTGAGCCATGAGATTGTACATTTACAATTCAACTCAAAACATTTAATGTGGGAGAAATGTTGGACAATAAAATATTTAACTGACCTTCTTAACTTCAGCTTTGGTTGAAACTTAACATTGTATTTTTTTTAACGTTCACATAAAAATTAAAGGTCAAAGAATAAGTGGTGGTGCACTTTGTAAAAATGTTAAATTAAACGTTTTAGTTTGTTAAATAACATACTAAAGCACACAAAGTTCTTGTACAATTTAATATATAATTTTAATTTTAACAGTTGTAATTAACTGTAGTGTTATTCGATATTGCATTTACAGTAAATGTATTTAAATTTATAGCCTATATGTAGATTTAAATGTATGCATATTAGTTTACCGTAAATGATTGTCAAATCAGTACTTTAACCATATTTCGTAAACAATAAAAGTATTTTTGAAATTAAATATAAAGATGTGGGTCAAAAAGTTTAACTAATTGCATTTAATATAAATTTAAACCTTACATTAACATTCAATTATGTGTGGTAAAAGTATAAAGTATATATATTTTTAAAGTATATTATTTCCATAATGAGTCCTCTTTTTAAAAGCACGCTAAAGTGTACTTCTTTTTCACGAGGGAACCCGGAAAACAACATGAAAATTCACTCAAGCTGTCAGTGTAAAATGATTAAATGTTTTATGATGCAGCCACGAACCATTGTGATTGTTACAGATTCATTCATTTTGAGAACAAAAGTACCACATTTGCCATTTTCAGCATCCTGTTGTCTTCACAAGCAGCGTTAATGATCATTCACTCTTAAATGCAAGGTTTAATCAATAATCCATTAAATTTCTCAATTTAATCATTGAAGTTAGTTAAAATAGAACATCCTTTGGCTATTTTTCCAGCATGACGTGACTTTAATTGTCTTGAATGATCCCGTCATCTCAGCGGATCAGTTAGAAATAGTGAGTCACTCACTTTGGCATCTGTACTTCCTCCTAAATGTTCTTTTACAAATTAGTTTCTGTATTCAACTTGACATTTTTAACTTTTAACATCCTTAATGACACTGTCACATGCTGTGCTTATTTGCATGCACTAATAAGTGTGCTCTTTTCTGATGCAGGAATTGCTTTATGCATTGCAAGCGAAATGGGGCAAATGTCACCTCACAAATTATTCATACAGCCAATGACATATTCAGACTGCAGGTCTACATGCATAATCAGAAATATCAATTGAATGTAATGTAAATCAGTGCACATGGAGTGTTATGTTTCACAGTACATCAAGTTATAAATCACGAAAAGAAGAAAAAATTAATCAAATACATTAGTCCGCTTTGCCCTTCAAAACACAAGACAGGTGTAGCAGCTGATGATGAAATAAAGATGTGATTTAGAATATGTTTAATTGTGAACTGAGCATGAGATATAGACAGTAACAGAAGAAAGACTTGGACAACGGCATCATCTTACCGCACCAGGTCAGTTTCACTTCAGACCTGTTGTCAGCGTAATCCACTTTCTTGTGCTCAGGGATTAGAGGGCGAACAGAGAAATGCTTCTATGGTTTCAAGATTGCTCCCATTATAGCCATAAATGTTGCACAGGCCATCAGGTTCAGATCTGCAACAATACAGGAGGACTGTTAAATGGATTCAGAATCTGCTGTGTGAAATGTCTATGACATTGGCATCACAAAAGTACAAAAATATTGTTTTCCAGCATCTCACGCAATGAGCACCTAAAATTTAAAAAAAAGACAATAAGTCTATTAAGAAGTAGTTCATGGTGGTAGTTCAAGCTTGAATATCTCAGATGGTAGAGAAATTCCTTATTAAAGAATTTACAGGTTAGTGGGCATGATTAAATTAAGAGTTCATTCAAAAAAAGATTTTTAACAAACTTTTCAACCTTTTCTGTCCATGCCATAAAAGTCAATGGGGTCCAAAAGCTTCAAGCTCTAAAAAAGACAAGATGGTAGCATTACTTGGTGCTTGTGCCATGACATCATGACGTAAAGTCATGTGACATGCAAAAATCAATGAGGTTTGAAATCCAGTCATCTCAATAGGAATGTGATCAGGACTTTTGCGTGAGTGTGAAAGATTTCCTGAGCACATCTTGCAATGCGTTGGTCTAGCGAAATTCACTTTATTGACCAACAGAAAGCCGCTTGCTTTGAAAGTGACTTCTATATGTGAGCTGTACTTCATACTTCGCTATTGACAATAGACCTTAAAAAAATTCACTATGTGATTCGTCAGTGTGACCCAAGACTTGGATTAAACCACATGGATTAATTTTATGCTTCTTTTATGTCCTTTTTATTTTTGGAGCTACAATCTTTTGGACCCAACTGACACTCATTGAATTGATAAAAACAGCAGGAACATTCCTCAAAACATCTGCTTCTGTGTTCTTTTGTGATCATGCTCATAAAAGTATAAAAGTAAGCAAAGACAGAATTTTCATTTTTGGATGAGCTATCCATCATTTTAATTTTAAAAATGTGACAGTATGAGACTTTATTCCATGTGTGGACTTTTGAACAGCATTTTTACTTATTAGGTTTATTTAAAATCTGTAGAGATTCTCGTTGCAATGCAGAAATTTAGTGAATCTTGAATTAGGCAGGTCCTGTAAGATTGCCTATATATATGTATATGCGTCACTATACCCCCAAGCCTTTAACATTGACCAATCCTTCCTATGTATTTGGGGCAAGGACAGACTAAACCATTCTGAGAAAATGAGGGGTTAATGGGAATCGACAGAGGGTTTGTCTTTCACACACGGTCAGGTGCTCAAATAAGACAAGTATGCATGCTGCAAAATGCTAACATCTTCCTTTTCCATTATCTTCTATTTCCTTTTTTTTTGGTTACTTTGATTTATTAATTTACACTCTTCCCTGTTTTGCTCATGTTCCATGTCCTCTGCTTAATGATATGAGCAGATCCTTGCGACCTCTGGATTAGCAAACATTAGACGTTTAGTTCTAAGGGAGACACACTCATAATTGATATGGCATGGGTATTAATTACTGAACATTTTATCTAGGGCAAAGCTTTCACGGTCCTAAACTCTGTTTGTTCAGACTGTTCAGCTGCTGACAGAGGCATTTCTAACACTAAGTGAATCTTGGAGGGATTTTGGAAGGTGGAGAGTTAAAGAAAGTGCAGCAATGCAGTGTGGTTGCTTTGTGTTTCAACTTGTCTTCCACGCCATCTTGTTAGACTCCTTAATAATTAATCATCTCTCCCCATCCTGCGTCTCTCTCTATCATGCATGCATGCTTATTCATTAGAGGTGTTTGTTAAAGCAAGCATCACTATTACTAGTGCTCATATGGTATATAGGATTAGCATTTAAGCAAACTATAACATTTAACATTTTTAAACATAGTTTAACAATTCAGTGTTTCCCAAAAGCATAGTTCAAACAAAAAATTGGTCAACCTGTGGTAAGAAGCATAGTTTTTTATTAATTTGACATGTGGAGAACACATACTGTGACATAGTCTTCCCTAAAAATGTTCATTATTTACAGCAATAATCTGACACTAATTACACTAAAACCTGACAAAAATCTCTAAATGGATTTATAAGCAGAAGTTATTACTCCACCAACTGCGTGACACTATTAACAACAGCTCTGTATTGTTGAACTAACATGGTTTGAACAGATGTGCAACAGAGTTACTAAGGTTTTCCGAAAGTCTTGACTAGCGAGCAACACCCTAGAAACCACAAACAACATCCTAAATTAATGGCAACAAATTAACAACCGCTCAGAGCAACCACATAGCAACACCCTAGAAACTGCAAATAACACCCCCAATAGTGGCATCACACTAACAATGACACAGAACACCTTAGCAACGGCATAGCAACACCCTCGATAACTCAAACAACACCCTACATTAATAGCAACACACCAACAATCACTCAGAACACCTTAACAACTGCATATCAACACCCTAAAAACCACAAACAACACCCTACAATAGTGGCAACACACCAACAATGACACAGAACACCTTAGCAACTACATAGCAACACCCTAGAAACCACAAATAACACCCTACAATAGTGGTAACAAACCAACAACCACCCAGTACACCTTAGCAATCGCATAGGAACATCCTAGAAACTGTAAACAACATCGTAAAATAGTGGCAACAAAGCAACAGCTCAGAATACCTTAGTATTGTAGCAACACCCCAACAATCAATCTAAACACCATAACAACCATGTAGCAACATGCTAGAAACCACAAATAATACCCTACAATAGTGGCAATACACCAACAATCGCTCAGAGCACCTTAGTAACCATATAGAAACACCCTAGAAACCACAAATAACTCCCTACAATAGCGGCAACACACCAGTAATCACTCATGACACCTTAGCACCCACATAGCAACACCATAGAAACCACAAACAACACCCTACAATAGTGGCAACACACCAACAATCACTCAGAACACCTTAGCAACCACATAGCAACACCCTAGAAACCTCTAACAACACCCTACTATAATGGCAACAAACCAACAATCACTCGGTACACCTTAGCAATCGCATAGGAGCACTCTAGAAACTATAAACAACACCGTAAAATAGTGGCAACAAAGTAACAGCTTAGAATACCTTAACAATCATATAGCAACACCCTAGAAACCACAAACAGCACCCTACAATAGTGACAACAAACTATCACAACTCAACAATCATGTAGCAGCACACCAACAATCACAGGTCACTATTGTAGGGTTTTATATGTGGTTTCTATGGTCTTGATGTGTGGTTGCCATAGTATTCTGAGTGGATGTTGGTGTGTTGTTACAATTGTAGGGTGTTATTTGTGGTTTCTAGGGTGTTGTAATTGGTTGCTAAAGTGCTTATTACACTAAGTTGTTCTGAGTGGCGCTATGTGATTGCTAAGGTGTTTAGATTGTTAGATATAACACCCTAGAACTGTGGCAACAAACTAATAACTAATGCAGTTGTATAATGTAGTTCTTTCTATTCAAAAATCAAGGTTTTTTTCTATCATTGTAAGGGAAGACACAAGCGATGAGATGAGAATTCTCTTCTTAATTCTGTCCACTGTAGAGCTTGATCTACATTCCACATGTGCAGATAGAAAGAAAATACAAACTTGTTCTGTATTCATTAACTACAGCTTTAAGAAAGATGATGTTGATATTTTTCTTCATATACTGTAAGAGCAGGACATCCAGCCCAGCCGCTCTGTAGTGGTATTGAGACCTCGCTCTCAGTGAGATGTGTTTCACACATCAGGAGTGTGCTATAGCACCCTGCGTCACATGTAATAACAGCAAGGTCAAAACACTGATGGTCATCAGAGCTGCTCAGTGGAGCAGAGACACTGTCCTGTATCAGACCATAATGCAATCATCACTCACTGAACGCCAGTGTGCAGCATCATGGCTGTCCACCCCTGCATGACCTTAACATTCATTAACACTGATGTAATTTTCTGTATTTTTTAATGTTTTAAAGATTTTATTCAATTTAATGTTTGAATTTTTTAATTAAAATTCAATTTCTATTTATTAAAAAACAGTACATGTATTTTATTTTACATATTATCCTATGAAAAAAACAGTCTGTAATGATACTGAATTAAGTTTTACAAACAATAAGAACACAAAACATTCTTCATTTTGAGTCAGTCAGTGGCTCAAAAATGGCTCAAAATAAAGACTAGTGGTTCAGTGAGAGAGTCAGATGTTGATTTGGTAACAGCTCAGATGGATTAATTGAGTTCAGATTACACTGGTTACACTTTATGGTTGTTTTGAGTGTCGTGAGTGAATACAGCACAATAAAATAAATAAATAAGCCAATATTAAAAAGATATTGCCTTTTGTCATATATTGTCCCTTATGTCATTGTATTTTGTCATTGTTGTAAATTGATGAAATTATACAGACAACAGTGAATATGATGATATGTTCATAAGAACTGGCTCACTGTTTAATTTTATCCCAAATCTCTGATGTAACGACCTGTCTGAAATTGATTCAGATTTGATTATGGCTTTGATTTCTGTTCATTTGATTTTTCTTTCCTCTCCAGAGAGACACTAAAGGACAGTTTCTCTTGGATCATGTGTGTAATCACTACAGCCTGCTGGAGAAGGATTACTTTGGCATCAGATATGTGGACCCAGAGAAACAAAGGGTAACTACACATTCACAACTCTTTGGCTTCAATATTTAGTAAGCAAATACTGACCTATAAGTTTAGGTAACTTCAACAGAGACACTGTTTAAGCATTTAAACCTTACTTAAAATGAATATCATTGCGTTAGGTAAGACAATATCGCATTGACATCTGAAAATAAACTCCTGCAGAAGTTTTCACACTAATTAATAACCGCACAATTAAACTTACTGTAAATACATAATTTGTGAATAATTTTAAATCCTGTCTCTTGAGTAGCAAGTACACTAATGTGCAAAGGTGAGGGGTACACAGTAAAAGCAGTTATATTGTGAAATATTGTTACAATTTAAAATAGCTGTTTTCTGTTTGAATATATTTTTAAAAAATCATTTATTCCTGTGCTTTATTCAAAACTGAATTTTCAGCATCATTACTCCAGTCTACAGGGTCTCATGATCCTTCAAAAATCATTTTAATATGCTGATTTGCTGCTCAGGAAACATTTCTGATTATTATCAATGTTGAAAACAGTTGTTCTGCTTGGAGAAACTGTGATTTTAGGATTTTGTTGATGAATAGAAAATTCAAAGTACAGAATTTATTTGAAATAGAACCCAAACCTTTGAACCTTAATGTAAACTACAGCACAAAATCTCACAAATCTTAAACATACTTGTTTCTACACTGTCACCAGGGTAGATATTTCATCCTTAAGTATCATACTGGCTTTAAATTCAGAACAAAGTTACCATGACAACCGACCAAGGGGTTTTACCCTACTGTATGTATGACAATGTTTCTTCAGTCGAGCAGAAAACCTCCCAGCAGCACTGCAGTGAATTATTTACAGTCATTTATGTTGTAATATCAATGTCCGTTATCGAAAAAAGTGAGTGGGAATGTTGTTTACGATCATTTCCCGAGCAGGATGATTGTCCAAAGTGCTTACCATAAAAATGTTGATTTGTCACCATCTTTAGCTGTCAGTGCACAGCAGTCAATAATTTCTGTCTCTTGTCGTTGTTTTACAGCATTGGTTGGATCCGAGCAAACCAGTTGTGAAACAGATGAAATGTAAGTTATTTTTTTGGTTTTGCCCTCAGTGTGGCAGATTCTGCTGCATCAGTAGATATTGTGAACATAGTGTCACTCTTTTCATTTGCACTGTAGCACAAATTCAAACATTTCGTACTTTAAAGGGGTCATATGACATTGCTAAAATGAACATTATTTTGTGTATTTGGTGTAATGCAATGTGTTTATGTGGTTTAAGGTTCAAAAATTAAAATTATAACTCATTATTTTCCACATACTGTACATTATTGTTGATCCTCTATGCTCCGCCTTTCTGAAACGCATAGATTTTTACAAAGCTCATCGTTCTGAGAAGTAAGGCGTGCTCTGGTTGGCCAGCTATCCAGTGCATTGTGATTGGCCGAATACCTCAAGCGTGAAACGGAAATGTTACGCCCCTCACCGTATTGTGATGCCATGTCCCGGTGCGATGACACAAAAACAATAAAACCCATTATACACGAGGCATTTGTTGCATCCAGTGGGGATATAATTACTGATTATAATGACTTATATTGTCTTTTTACGCGTTGCATCGCGCCGCGTAAACATTACCATGTCTGCATTTGTGATCGGAGAAACGCCAAACAACAAGCGCTACTCTACACTGCTCAAAACTCGCGTTTGAATCGTCAGTGGCAAATTCTTTAAATATGAAAACATACTTACAGGCTGTGAGTCAGAAGCGCCAGACTGTCCTTGCAAAGTTGGAATTGCCTCACTTTATAGAAACAGCCTTTGAGCACAGCTTGCAGACTACTCCCAGGTTCAGGAAATAGTCCTCCGTAAAATGCGCTGCACACACTCTAATATTTGGGTTGAACTGTTCTGGAACAGTGTTGTAAATACAACTTAACCACTGATTTCTAGTTATGTCCTCTTTTGGAAGCCCAAGAAAAGTACTTTCTTTTTCACAACGAAATACAGAGTCTCCGGGACAAGGCACCGGCGGCAGCAACAATAATAGTTCCGCCTTCTTTCTTTGCGTATACATTTGGGTGGTGTTTTGCAAATCTTCCCACACAGTGACGTAGACATTTGTGGGCATGTTTGAATGCGCTGTTTTAGGTGGGCGTGGTCAAGTCTTAACTTTAATAAAGAATATCTCTTTGGTTTTGAGATCTATGCACAAGCAGCTTGTAACACTCCAAAGAGAAAGAAAAACTTGAAATTGCATCATATGACCCCTTTAAGTTTTTGGATTTTCCTCCATGAAGCTCACAGATATGGTAGGGAATATGCAATGGGAACTGGAAATGTTGCACCACAGCTCAAAATTTCAGGAGATCATGATCTCACCACTGCACCACAGCTAATAACATAGTCTTACAGTAAAAGAGAGAATCATATCTAGAAACAAAAATACAAAGTTCTATCATGAAACTCTACATGGCACATCAGAATCCCTTCACCTTCCTTAGCTCTGCCTGTAGATCTGGTACGGGGTTGTTCGGGTAAATTTTCGCAGGCAAAATTCAGTCATTTCAACAGTGTCAATTTTGGTGACGAATAACGATAACTAAGCTAAATAAAACAAAAATTGTAATGACAATATTGACATTTTTGTCAACAAATAAAAACAAGATAAAAATGGACAAATACACACAAAATTAAGTCAAAATTCTGTTTTAATCTGTTTTGTTGAGCATTCACGTAAACACACTTGGTCTTAAGTAAACTAAACAACACTAAACACTAAAAGTTGGAAGAATTTCAGGTGTTTATCAGTATATTGAGAATGAGAATGAGCTTTATTGGCCAAGTATGTTTACACATACGAGGAATTTGTTGTAGTGACAGAAGCTCCACAGTGCAACAGAAAGACAGCAACAGGACAGGACACAGGTAATAGAAGAATAATATACAAATATCCAAACAGACAATGTACAAAACGGCAGAAACACAATATATAATATAGACAATTATGTACAGGTCAAGTATGTGCAATTTTTAAGTGAGAAAATAAAATAAAATAAGTGAGTGTGGTGAATGGATAATGTATAATAGTTGTGTGTTCCACGTTTATTGTCGAGTGTTCATGAGATGG
>JAFVLL020010541.1:0-14441 GCA_021397915.2 Tor tambroides
CGCATCATTTGTATTATCAACGTG
Organism: Tor tambroides; assembly: GCA_021397915.2. NCBI lineage: Eukaryota > Metazoa > Chordata > Actinopteri > Cypriniformes > Cyprinidae > Tor > Tor tambroides. The sequence continues at coordinate 25 of JAFVLL020010541.1, forward strand.
AATGTTAAAATCTCCGACAATTAGCGCTTTATCAACATTAACGAATAGATCTGAGAGGAAATCTGCAAATTCTTTTAGGAAATCTGTATATGGCCCTGGCGGTCTATACACAGTAGCCAGAGCAAGAGATAGGAGAGATTTCTTTTGCATATCTGACAGTGTAACATTAAGCAGAAGTATTTCGAATAGTAATTGAACAGACATTGCATGAATATAATAATCGATACAATACTATTCCAGCAGAGAGCTGCTTTGTGTTAAAGCTAATACCGTCGACATGTTTGATCCTCGTGCTGATTTAAAGTTATAGTTCACCCAAAAATGAAAATTCTGTCATTAATTACTCACCCTCATGTCGTTCCAAACGTGCAAGACCTTCATTCATCTTCAGAACACAAATTAAGATATTTTTGATACATTCCGAGAGCTCTCTGACCCTCCCATAGACAGCGCTATAGGGTGACGTGGAGGAGACGAATTGCTGAATAAAGCCATTTTTGTTTTCTTTGCACACAAAAAGTATTCTTCATAAAATTACGGTTGAACCACTGATGTCACATGGATTATTTTAATGATCTCCTTGCTACGTTTCTGGGCCTTGATCAGCTCTCAGATTTCATCAAAAATATCTTAATTTGTGTTCCTAAGATGAACAAAGGTCTTACGGGTTTGGAACGACATGAGGGTGAGTAATTCATTTTCATTGTTGGGTGCACTGTCCCTCACATCTAGTGTGGTTTTTAGTCAAATGTAATTCATGCAATATTTCAAACCTTTAACCCACAGGGAAAAATCAACCTGCATCAAGAGTTTAAAAGTAGCCCAATTCTGTGGAAAAAGCACAGGCTTGACAACGCTGCATCCAAAATGAGCCGAGTCAGATTTGACTGATCACGGGTCCAGAGAAAGTGAAGATGAACAACAATATGGTGGAGGATTTGATGCTCAACGAATTCTGAGCTCATTGACAAATACCTCATTTTGTAAGATGTGCTCCCTTTACACAGAGTACACGTGATCGTAAGAGAACAGTGAGCGCTCATTCAAAAGCAATTTCAATACCCCGCACATTGACAGCGACTTGATGTGCGAAAATGATCTACAATATTAGAATGATTGCCGGAGCGGGCGGTAATGGTCAAAAATTCGGCAGGAGCGTAGTAATTTTTTGCTCTTTTTGAACATCACTGTTTAGGTTTCATTAATTTTTTATTTTAATTTTAGTTCAGTTTTAGTTTTTATTAATTTACAGTTAGTAATTTTAGTTCTTCTTAATTTAAGCTTATTTCAATTAGTTACCAAGGCAATATTTCTAATTTTCATTTTGTAATATTTATATTTTATTTGATTTCAGCTTTATTTTAATTAACAAACATGTTTTTAATAGTTTTATTTTTAAACTATAATAACCCTGGTGAATGAACACAGAGGTTTATATTAAATGGCACCATCTGCTCTTTTGATCCTTTTCAAACCTTTTCCCGTTAGTAACCTAAACCAGGGTAGCGAGGGAGTCTTTCTTTTCCATCATATACTGCACGAGGCGCCTGGGGACGTATTTCCTAGTCATGGTGATTTGGGCACAGGGTTCTGTATGCAAAAAAAAAAGGAAAAAATAAATCTGTGAGTAAGCAGAAATGCTGTTAAGTGCAGGTCTGAGTGAGAGTGCTCCGGGCATGTGCGCACCGTCATCTCTCTGCAACGGGGAGTAAACAAAGTGTTTTGACTGCTGCCAGGAGGAATAGACTCTGTCTGCGACATCCGCCTCTCTCACCTTCTTTCTTCTCTGTTTCTTTCCCTTCTCCCTTTCTCTCTTCTCCCTTCCTCACGGTCTCAAAGGAACCATCATCTCCATTTTTCCTGTTTTCTCTCTACAAGCAAATAATGAAAAAATGGCTGATAATTAAAGGAATCTGTGAATGTGAACACAGGAAACTGCAACCAACAGATTAACTGTGACCTACACTGTTTAATTGCTGCGGTCTATACTGAGGCAAATTTGCATTTGTGTGTGTCTGTGTATGTGTGGCAAAATACCAAGCGGCTTCCAGCCGTCTCCCTCGGAGAGTGTTTCTGAGAGTGTCAATTCTGAAAGGAGACACCTGAACGCACACATGTTGAAGGTGCAGGAACTAATCAAAGTCATTCATTTAAATTGCTCTGTTATTCAGAGCTACAGTGGCCCCAAAAAGTTTTTGCACGCTTAAGCCAGGCTTAAAGACATGTGAATGTCATTGCATTAGCTAAGACAATATCTAACCTAGTGGATTATTATTATTATTTTTCCATGAAAGTTTGTTTTCTAAAAGTTGAACGTGTGTTGGCAGCAAACCAAAAGATTTTTTGCTTCTAAACTAAGAGTGCACTTTTATATTTCATTTGATATCACTGATGTCACAGACCTTATAAACCAGTGCTAATTACTAAGACTAAAGTGCTAAACTCCATTGATATTTGTGATATCCTCTCTTATCTGGATTACCGTAATGGAACTGTGGAAACTGACATGAGCTTGAAACTTCGCCTGGTTTCTTCAAGGAGGAACACGCGAACCTGCTGTTGCGTGTTTTTCTCAGAACGCTATGAGATTCCTGTTTTTCACCCTCTCACAGTTACACCTAATTATTTTCTTCCTCTTTTAAATCAGGCCTTAATCCATCCCTCGCTCTCCCTCTCTTTCTGTGTCTGTATATTAATCACCAAGGCTAAATAAAAGCATGCAAAAAGGTCACAGTGTTAATTAAGAAACCGCCCGGTGCTTTTGTCATTTTGAATCAGGTGGAGTGAGCATAGGAGTCTACACACAAACAGACCCTCGTAGAAAGCACTGCATCATTATTCTGTGAACCAACACACACACACACACACACATAATCACGGAAGGTGCTACATCACAGAGGCTTGTCCTAATTAAAGAAGGCCTGTTCTCCATGCGGTGATGCTCTTGGCAGTGGCACACCTCTATCCAGCCAAGCTAATGCCAATCTTAATTACATCTCTGATTCAGCAGAGAGAGAGAGCGCACATACGCTCACATACGCTGTCTGCCCTCCACGCAACATACTGCACAATCACTCAAGGTTGCTTTGAATATCTTCAATTGGATAAACCACAAGTCAGAGAGGAAATGACGGTTGGTCTAGGCATCACGGACTCAGAATAGGAACAAAATAAAATTACCAGTGGTAAAATTGCACTGGTAGCGTGATTGTTTTCATCCAACCTTTAATCAGTGATCTGAAATTTATTTTCTGCCAGAAAGTTGTAAACACAGCCATGTGCGGTTTCGTGGGGCATTTACATGCGATTACTGGTCACAAATAATCTTTGATTTATGATTGTTCATGCATTTGTGTTACTCTATCTCTTTAAATGCCTTTGTTTACCTTTGCAAGTATTTTTATAGGTCTAGCTCTACCACTGTTCCCGGTCACTGAAATCATTGGTACCACTTCATAATAAGGTCTAGTTATCATGAACTAAAAATTAACAACATTTTTACAGAATATATTAAACTAGATTAATGTTCATTTATAAACATAATATAATTTATTCATTTGTATTTGTTCATAAAAAAAATGTGCAACTTAAAATACTAAAAATGTATCGGTATACTCTACTTTTCAAAAGTTTGCGGTTGGTAAGATTTATAAAAACTCTTATGCTTACCAAAGCTGCTTTTTTTTTTATCAAAGAACAGTATAAACAGTAATACTGTGAATGCTATTATGATTTAAAATAAATGTTTTCTATAGATTTTAAAATGAAAGTTGACTTTTCAGCATCATTACTCCAGTCTTCAGTGTCACATGATTCTTCAGAAATCATTCTAATATGCTGATTTGCTGCTCAAGAAACATTTCTTATTATTATCAATGTTGAAAGCTTGAAACTTGAAAGTTGTACTGCTTAATTTTTTTTTTTTTTTTTTTTTTTTTGTGGAAACTGCTACATTATTTTCTAGGATTATTTGATGACAGAACAGCATTTATTTACAATAGAAATCTTTTGTAACATTATAAAAGTGACTTTAGAGCAATTTAATGTCCTTGCTGAATGAAAAAAATAATTTAAAAAATCATACTGAAGCAAAACATTTAAAAGGGCAGTGTATGTAGTGTTTTTAAGTTTTCTTTTGATTTATCTAAATTAATAAATGCTGTAAAACAATTGTTTATTTTTATTTCATACTAGCTATTGCATTAACTAATAGTAACATATAGAACTGTAAAAAGTGTAAAAAAAAAAAAGACTAACCGATATTAGAAAACTAAATTACTCAGTATACTGTTTGAATATTGTTGGATTGGTGTGAATAGCTGCAAAATATAGCTCTATATATTTTAATGTGTAGTTACTGTGGACTGAGTGTGAAGAGGAATTTCTTTCAGACATATGTTTATGGTCCTGACCTCATCACTTGACTCTTAAAATACAGTAGGGCCATAATGCACATGACTACACGCCTCCTTTAGCGCGCGTGCTGACCCTGCTCTCCAACCATCCTCTCATCTTCATGCCTCTCCAGTCTTTAGAGCAGAGTCACGGCCTTTGGGCTCTCCCCAGCGACAGCTGTCACGGCGCGTGGAAGTAATGGGCCTGAGTTACAACTCCCACCTTGATCAGCTAGTGACAGTAATGAAGAGATTCTCTGTCTTTCTCATTTTCTTTCCTTCTCTCGTCTGCCTTTCTGACTTTTTCCTCTCTTCCCTCCATCTCTTTATCTTTGTGAGCACTTTATCATTTCAGCCTTGCTGTCAGGGTTATACTGCTACCCGTCTCTGTGGGTTCTCTCTCGCTCCGTCTCTCCCGATCCAGGATTTGTATCCTTCTGTTTTAATGGTGCCAGCGAGCCAAGCGCAAACAATAATGAGGTAAGTGCGAGATTTGTCTGGATCGGGAGCTTGGCTTTGGCCCCCGGGTACGAATCCATTTGCCCCCTGGACAGATTTTACACAGGCTAGGGAGAAGCATCCCAGATTAGACCGAAGGACATTTACCTTGAGCTTTGGGTAAATCCCATCCCAATCTAGGTGGTTTGCAAGGCTGAAGGCGACACACGGTGCGAGTCTGAAAACTTCAGCAGGATCTCAAGTTCCTGCATTTTCATGTTTCCATCATGTATTACCAGTGCATGAAGTGGGAAGGCATGGAGTACTGTCAATTACTATTTCATTTACACTACCAGGAAAGAATTATTTCATGCCAGCAACCTACTGAATACTGCAGTATATTTGATGCATACTGTCACTATATTTAGTCAAAAACTCTCCATCCAGCTATTCTAGGGTGCTCTGACCAATTACTCGTCTTGATTTAATGTAATGTTTAAGAGTGGGCAATAGATTGAATCACTTTTGGTGCACAATGTCATGATCAGATGCTGCAGCAAATTATATAACCTGTATCATAGGATAATAGTAAAATAATCGCTTTCTTGCAATTCATTTCATATTTTATGTGCTAAAATATGTGCCTAAATATAGCTTTTTTCCTCAGTTAAGTTCCGTTTAAATGCATATAGCGCCACTTTTAAGAAAGTAAATAAGATGTAATGCAATAAATAACATGCTGTTTAATAATAAATGGAAGCTTGTGTTGTTCAGTGTCAGCAACAAACAGGGCATACATTTCCAATAATAGTAATACAATCGTTTTTAAGCATTTTCGTATTTTTATGTGCTACAATTTGCCTTCAAATAGCATTTTTCTTTAGTGAAATTTTAAGAAAGTATGCTTGATACAATAGACCTAAAATAAAAATAATTAAAAAAAAACAAATAAGTAAAATGCTGTTAAAGAATAGTAAATGTAAGTTTGGTTTACTTTATATTACTTTTACCCCTGGTTTCACAGACAAGGCTTAAGCCTAGTCCTAGACTAAAATATAAGTCTGAGCTGTTTCAACTGAAAGAAACTTGCACTGACTGATCTTAAAATATAACAGTGCCTTTGTTTTGTCTCACGATGCACACTAGTAATGTTTTTTTCTAAGCATGTTTATAAAAAGTACTTAAATGTCCTAATTGAACTATGGCCTAATCCTGTCTGTGAAACCAGGCCATAATTTGTTTTCTTTACTGTTTTTTCTGTATTGTATATATTTAGCTTTTTCACAGTTTTTATCACATTGTCACAATTAAGTAAACATGAGGTTGAAATGACATTTAATTTGATTTAATTTAATAACATTTAGCTTGAGCAAATGTTTCCCAGGAGGATATGAGCTAACTTCTTAAATGATAAACTGGCAGTTTGTCAAGAACTGTGTTTCATGTGTTGCTGTTTTTCCCCCTTGGAAATATTATTTTAATTGGTAGTCAGTTTATAGTTTTGTTCCTGTGTCCTCAACATCATTTTCTATTGATTCTTTTTGTAATATCTCTACATGGCAACAAAAGCCAGGTCCTTAATGACATCATCATCCAGGCACTGACGTCTCACCCATTTCTATTTTTTATAGAGTTCCTTTTATAGAAAATACAAGACAAGCATGTTTATTTTTAAGCCGTTACAGAGTTCAGAAGGAATGAACAGAATGACCCAGCAGACAGAGTCACATGGCCTGTGATTATACAAGAGGAACAATGCAAACATGAAAATAAGATCTATTTATATTTCTGATGTGGCATTTTCAATATTCAGATCTGATTTCTTTGTATTCTTTCTAAAAATTCTTCTCTTCCCAGAAGCTGCTTGTTTTGTGTTCATTTTTCTCTAATGACACGCGGACATCTATTGACCTATATCTCTACTGCTAATTGGGAGGCAGGAGTGTGAAGTGATGATTCTTTGCGTGAAGATGCACAGCAGTGAGTAATGCGCTTCTCTCTCCGTCCAATGGAAATGCTCGCCTCTTTAGGTCAATACTCCAGAGAGACAGAGAGAGAGAAAAGTGAGAACAAGGGAGAGCCACAAAGAACCAAAGACCCCAAGTTCAAAAGTCTCATTCTTCATTCTCTCTGTCAGTGCTGTTCGCTTTTCTTTGTTTCTCTGACTTTCACACTGTTTCTTTCCACTCAGGTCCTGTCAGTGGTGTGTGTTTGTGGTGATGTTACCGTGACCTTTCTAGAACATGACATGGGGAATTCGGACAACTGCTCTTTACTGAGGCATCAGTAGCTTCAATAGTCCAAAAAAAAAAAAAAATATATATATATATATATATATATATATATATTTTTTTTTCAGGCTGAAAATATTATAAAACTCATTTAGGACTTAAAACAATTGAATAAATGTATTTAAAAGTTAATCAACAGAATTTTTAATAGTATAAAATTAATATTTATTTATTTTCTACATTTGTTTCCTTTTTAAAGTAAAAAGTACAGGAGCAAAATGATTTTTTAAGGATAGTTCTGTTCATTGGTCTCCATTTTTCTACAGTCAGGGCTGAACATCTTAATAAAATATGCACAACCATTGTATGTCTTATTTTCAAGCTGTGCCCTTCATTGTTTCTTGAGATGCCAGTGTAAATGCACTTTGGCATATAGGTCACTTAGCCAATGACACAAACTGAAAAACTGACCCTCACGGCTAATATACAATGTCAATGTCAATGTCAATTTTATTTATATAGCACTATTAAACACAACCATGGGTTGACCAATGTGCTGCACAATAAAAAAGATTTCAAATAAGACAGTACAAAAATAATAACTAAAAGAAACAATACAGTAGAAAGTTCTCATTGATAAAACGCCAAATCAAAAAGGTAAGTTTTCAGCATAGATTTAAAAACAGATAATGAAGGTGCAGATTTAATACAGAGGGGCAGAGCATTCCACAAACCAGGGGCAGCAACTGAAAAAGCACGGTCACCCCTGCATTTCCCCTATACAATATAGAAAAATGAGGCATCATTCTGAAATGTTGAAGGTGATCTTGAGTCCATGACATAGTAACTGTGTGGATAAAAGTGCGGTGTGTGAAAAATGAGCAGCCCAATTTATGTCTGAATTGCACTGGTCTTGTCTTCATTGTTACAAGTGCAGTTAACTGTCTTTCCTTGAGTTTCGAGAAAAAGACTCAATTGTACTCTGGAGAGGCCGCACTTTTAGCGGCTGATGCAGAGCAGGGCCTGTCCATTTGTCTCTGCCGGAGAGAGAGTGGGACTTTGACAGTATGGAGAGCAGCACAAGTCCCCAGGAGAGGAATTGTATGACTGCGCTACAGACTCGAGGACTTTGACTTGCAGTCTCTTGGGATTTCACTGTAGAGATGGGTGAGAGCGCTTGTTTTCTTTTTGATCTGATACCAAATACTGTCAAGGTCAATATAAATACGGAGTGTCTATTTACACTAAGTGCAAATAGCCCGCCTTGTTGGCAAAGGCTATTTACACTAACTCCGCCCACTATCATGTGATTGGGTTAGTCAACACTAAAAAAGACGATAATTTAGCATCAGTTTCGGTGACATAGATGGTAAGGCGAATGCTTTTTGACGCGATTGACCCAAGTTCGAGCCCGCCTTTTGCCGAACTTTTTTCTCCATTTTCAAATCTCATGAAGGCATTTATTTTCAATAAAAATGAAGGAAATAATCAAAAAGTTGAAAATAAAAGTATCGGGTAGGGTTAGGGTAGGTGTAGGGAGGGATTTATTGTCCCAATAAGATGGCATCCATTTAATAATTTGAATTAAAACTATAATTTACACTCAATACGTTATTATTGCGTACTGTTTTATAATGTACTACAATACTGAGGTGCAGATAATTGCCACTATTTGCAATAAGTAGTATAAATAGCAGAAAATCATGCTATTTTAACATATTGTAAACAGAATCTATAGCTAATTGCACTTAGTGTAAATAGCAATTTGTTAAAAACTACTTCTATTTTCACTTGGTGTAAATAGAATCCATTGCTATTTGCACTTAGTGTAAATAGTATCTATCAATAAAAAAATATGCTGTTTGCACTTAGTGTAAGTAGCCGCTTCCATATAAATATCAATAAAATACCTCTATTAAATGGAGGGGGCTTACCTATGAATACATTTACTGAATATGGATAATTAGCCATTTAAAATTTGAACATTTCATTGCCCATTAAATAATAAAATATATTGTTAAAATTTAGGATCGATATTTTTATGTATGGATTTTAAGTGACGTGTATCGACTAATAACATGGGCAGCCAAACACTGCTTCCTGCAATGCAGACTATTCATGTGCAACCTGTTGATCTGGGGGCAACCTGTTGACCTAAGCCAGGTTTATTTCAGTCAGTCTGACTTATTGTCATTTGATTTGGTTCAAAATAAGTCAGACTGACTGAAATAAGCCTGGCTTATTTGGTAAACTTGTTTTATGAAGCAGCCCCCTGGAGACGTTGTCAAGCCTACTCAGTCTCTAACATAACTTAACCTAACCATACAAATCATCAATGGGGAAGTTGTTTGTACAGAACATCAATTTCTGTGCCCTATCGAGGCATTTTCACTGTTTATTTTAAGTGGGATTAGTATTCATGTGGAAAGAAACGACAGTTCAGTGTTTTAGCAATCATCTACACCAGGAGTTTCAAACTCAATTCCTGGAGGGCCACAGCCCTGCAGAGTTTAGCTCCAACCCTACTTAAACACACCTGATCCAACTAATCAAGTCCTTCAGGCTCAACTGAAAACTGCCCATTTAGGAGGTTACGTCATATGTAAGAAACTCCCTGGTTCTAAGGTATTCCCATGAGCTCTTGATAAAGTTACACAATCTGCAGAGAAAAATATATATCAATGTGGGCAAGGAATGGATTTATTTGATGGCCTCCTTGGAGGATAGGGTAGTTTGACTTTAATGTTTGTGCCTGTTTTAGTTATATTGATCCACTTTTTTGGACCATGCATTGCCTCCTGTATTCAACAGCAGATAAACAAAGTAAAGGAGGTCAAGCTGAGATCTCTGCATGGTTATGAAATACTGGACATGGAAATATAGATAGCCTACGTGAGACACTGCATTTTTAACACTCTATACAGTAAGATTGTGACATCACAATGAGATTGTTAATTTTATTGATAAATAACTTAAATGTATTTATTTATTTATTACAATTATTGTGATTTTTTTTCAAATTGAAAAAAATGTAGTTTTTTTTACTGTTTACTGTTTAAACCAGCTGAAGTTGTGCCTTATGTTGTATTTTAAGATAGTCGAAGGGTGGCACTTCAAGTGGCTTATTGCTTTAATATAGTCCTCTAGGCAAACAACGTGATTCATGACTGTTAACTGGTAATATGAGGCATATTTTGTCTTCACGAGGAATTGTGACATTTATAGATTCCTTAAAGGGGTCATATGATGCTTTTTTAAAGATCATTATTTTGTGTATTTGGTGTAACAGAATATGTTGACATGCTTTAATGTTCAAAAAAACACATTATTTTTCAAATACTGTACATTATTGTAGGTTCTCTATGCCCCGCCTCTCTCAAACGCATTGTTTTCTACAAAGCCCCTCCTTCCGACAAGTGCAGTCTGCTCTGATTGGCCAACTGGCACAGTGCATTGTGATTGGCTGAACACCGCAAGCACTCGTCGGAAATGTAACGCCCCTTTCCATAATCGCGAGCTTCATCTTTCAAAATCGCATCATGAGTTAAAAACACTGAATTAATGCACGTGCCTCATTTTTTAGGATTGATTTTAATTCACATTTTTGATCAAATTTTTATACCACAGCAACTTACACGAAAACTCATATGACATAACTGCCAATTCCCTAGAGATGGAGCAGGGAAATGATTATATTCTCAGTAAAAAGATCTGTTCTGAGAACATCCACTAGTTTGTGTGAATTGGGGTCACGGGGCGTGTGATCTGATGCTCTTATTTCACGAGGCATATTTTTTTTGTCAATGTACTAGGGTTGCCTTCAGCCACATTTGGCGTAATAAAACAGCTACAGCGACCCCACCAGTGTCGTACATGCATTATGACTCACTGTCTATCACCTCCTGACTGCCTGCGTTTCATAATTCATGCTGTGTCTAATAGAAAACCTGCCTCTGGTCCTGTAAGACATCCAGAGAGATGGAAGCAAGGAGAGGGCATAGTCTTTAACAAATAACCCTGTGTAAAAGATAAAAGATGGGCCGCAAACTGTAACCAAGGCCACTCCATCTCCATAAAGGAGTGGGGCAGAAGCAGATTTATTCGCTCATCTACCAGTGAGAAGGATGCCCAACCAATCACATGAGACAGCGAGTTGTCACATACAGGATACAGAGTAAGAAACGAATCCTGGGGACGAGCGTTATTTAAGAGCACAGTTAAATGTGTTTTAAAGGGAAAGTATAACACGTAAATCCACATACTGTACCTGAACGTTGAGACATCTGTAATTGTGATAAGGTTTCCTGTATCAAATATATGCTGTTTTTGTATTTCAGTGGTTTTCTGGTCATTAAAACTGAGCCTGTTTTGAGTCTGTTCACAGCTTAACTCATTTTTCTCCCTTATGAAGTTTTAGCACTAAACACTGAATAGTGTTTGAAATCATGGACAATCAAATGAGACTCTAATCATCAAAAATGATGACTTGACTTTCTTCTTTGGAACACCTTTAAAATTTTTGAAGAAAAAAAAAATGCTGCGATGTGTTTTTTTCCTTCTAATGAAAGTCAATATGGTCCAATGTTGTTTCACGACACAATGTCGGGTGAACTCTTTTAGATCACATGACCAGTCAAAAACTTTTCTCTTTATCTTAGTAACCCACATTAACATACACCCACAACGAAAAAGGTAACGGAAACAAAATGAACTGAGTACATTTACTTAGTCTCCTCTTTCCTTGATTACTTTCTTGTTTTAGGTACATTGAAGCTTTTCATATCACCATAACACTAGCTGTAATTGATAACCGTAATGGATGAAACATCTTCATAGTATTTTTAAATCAAGTCTTGTGGTTGCCTTGACAGGATTCGGCAAAGAATTCTTTTATGACTCATTACCTTCATAGAGACAAACTATTTTTTCAGTTTATTTAGTCACCTCTTTAATCAGCTCTTACTTGTTGAATCATTTGTTTCATTTGTCTGTCTTTGCTGGTGTAAATCAGCTTGGATTATTGTAGATAAAGGTTAATTATTCCGCTGAGATTATGTTTATCAGTGTGGTATAAAAGAGTGAAATTTTCAAAGCTCCAATATCTTCAGCAGAGCTGTAGACCTACTGTACGTAATTAGTGTGAAATTTGATTGATGAGGAACCTAATTAGGTGACTAAATAGCAATTAGCTAATCATCTAGACATAGTGAGAAAGATAATGTCACTGCGAGTGAGCAGATTTTACCCAGCACAGGTTTTTATCATCAATCTGTCAGTATTATGTAATAAATTATTTCAGAGTGTCTTCATCAGAGTGCTTTACATTTGTTTTTTTATCTCTGGAAATCTGCAGATATTCCAAATCAGGCTCATTGATGTCACCTATGGTGATAATTCTGGACTTTTCTATGATGCTATACCAGGTGAGCTACTGAGCAAGTTTACTGTGTCTGTAAAGCCATATGGAGCTGGTTATGTGATGCAGACATCAAAATGCATTAGTTTAAAATTATGCATTGAAAAAAAAATGTTTTGAAGTCTCAACCTAGTACTGTGAAAGTAACCTCATGAAAGTAACCTCGTGAAAAGAAGTCTTTATTATTTGATAATTTGCCCCTGTATTCATAATTTGTGGCACATTTTTCTAATGAGCCTAGGTTGAGCTATTCCAGGGCTCGTATTCATGAAAAATCTTAGTGCTAAGAGTTGCTCCTAGTAACAAAATTTTAAGAAAATTCTTAGAAATGTGGGTGTTTCCGCTTAAAATTAATGAAAAGATCCTAGTAAAGAAAAAAGTAATTCAGAAAACATTTAACCCTTAAAAGAGGTCTTAAGGTCCAAAATTGTTAGGAGTACATACAAGGACTTTTAAGGGGCTTAAGAGTTTCTTTAGCAGTGGAGAATATGGACGAAATATGAAGAGGGAGAAGAAATGTTGCACACAATGCGCGACAGTGAGTTAATAAGACGCTACACATTAGATCGTGCAGGGATCATGTTTGTGACCGATCTTAATTAAAGACAAACTAACATCTCCGACACCACGCTGAAATGCCATAGCGCCAGTAATCACTACATTAGACGTAATCACTACATTAACATATTTGGCAACTGGAAAAATGCAACTATGCAGCAGTGATGATTTGGGCCTGTTACAGCACTTATTATGTCACTGTTCATTTCCTATAAAATACGTTAAGTATGACAGCATGGTAAATAAAAAATAAAGAACATATATACATATATAATGTGTGTCTGTGTGTGAGCGAGAGAGAGCGAGAGAGAGTACGGTAAAACAGGAAAAATTACGCCTGTAATTTCAAAGTGAAGGCTTAAATTAAACCCTACTCTTAAAAGCGCTCTTTTGCTTCCTTCTTGGACAACCAACCAATCACAGTCTTCAAAAGACTGTGTCATAGCTAGCAACGGGGTCAGCCCCGCCTCCTCACTAAGATAAAAGTTTTTGTCTTTTCCTCCCTCAGAGTTGCTCTCAGATTGGTCCTGAATCACTTTTAAGCTAAGACTCCTAGTTAGAAATTTTTAAGCTAAATTAGGAGCTCTCTAAAAGGATTCTTAGTATCTTTAGGAATACGGGCCCAGATGTTTTTCTTGTGCTTGTGGTGTCTCAGTATAGCTCTTTGGATGAGAAAATACCATTACATTTAATTCATCATATTTAAATATATGTATTTTATTCACTTGTAGTTATTATTTTGGTTGACAGTTTTCCGTTCTTCACTCAGCCAGGTCCCTGAAGATGAGTTGTAACTGTGGTTGCTTAGGGATTTCCTTGTCTCCAGAGAATACAACACTCTTCATAACACATCCCATGCCTTTTGCATGTCATCTTTGGACACATCGAGGTATTTAAACATCAAAGTCGCCACCAGACGTCTGCAGTAAGAAGATGTCTCTCTTTTTGTATTCACAACACAAGACAAAGAAAAATTAAGTGTCTCATATTCACAATAATTAATTACTAAGATGTTCTTTTCTAATTAAATTTATACACGTTTGATATTAGATTAAAAACAACGAACAAAGTATTAATGAAAGTGTCACACATCACATTTCTGTTGGCCTTGATTGATCCGTCATCACTTTCACCAACAAAACAATGTTTTTTTGAATGTTGCGACGCTGAACTAGCACTAAATGCGCAGCAGCTAGTTTTGTGGTGAGCTTTTGAGCTTTTGCAGATGATTAACACTTTGTCTGATATCCTGTTCATCTGGAACACAGACTTCTGACAAGCTTTACAGATAATGCCGAGCTGAGATCATTAATTTAAATTCATATCATTAAAATGAAGTAACTCTAACGAGCCGGTTTAGGGTATTAACTGAACTCAACA
>JAFVLL020010543.1:0-16867 GCA_021397915.2 Tor tambroides
AGCACGGCGAGGACACCAGATCCCCTGTTTATTTTGGACACTTTTTCCCCCTTTGGACACTATTTTTGATATTTCTGTTTAATAAAAGCCTCTCCAAGGCCTGACGCCACACCCACTGTGTCTGTCGTTTGCTCCTCCCGCCACAGTACTTATACCGCAAATATATTCTTAAGGACATTAAAACCTAAAATAAAACTCCAGAAAGGTGTACAATATGTGGCCTTTAACAAAAGTGACTTGGTTTGATAGTTTGCAGACTAATGCAATGGCTTCCATATATTTTGCAATGTGACTTAAGTGTCCAAATACTTTTCTGGACCACTATATGTGAAAATTACCAAAATTATTCTATAATATTTAGATTTAGATCAGGCATCATCAGTCATTTCTGTTTTTGTGAATGCTTGATCAATGTCCTGCTTCAACAGGATGCAATTTGGCATTCATATAATTCTCTCACTCCCATAAAGTAATCACTCAAACACACTAACACCATTCAAGACTGTGGGAAATGGGGATTATATCAAAGTGCCAGACAACTGAAGCCCCCACATATCAAAGAGTGAGAATTGGAGAGACTTTGTGTGTGTGTGTGTGTGTAAGAGAGAGGGGTTATTAATTGGTAGGAGTGTAATGGGTGTTCAGTGTCTGGGAGCTCAATACTCATTTACTCCCAATTAATCAGAACAGGACCTGAGAGACAGCTGGGCAAACTGACACATACACACTGGCTGAAAGATAAATGCATAGACATACACAGCTACCTGGCCCTGAAGAGACTCCCCGGCCCCCTTACTGCCAGTCCGCACACACTGGTGAGCTTTTGGGCTCCCTTCAGTCAGTGAGAGCATTAGGACCTGATTAAGACGTGTGGAGTTAATGGAAATCAATTCCACCCAAAAGGAGAGAGTGTGTGTGTAAACAGTATTCAGACAGCATGTGCATTCCAGTCGATAAGATCAAGTAAACTTAGACTCTCTTTCCTGCACTTTTGTGCTCACTCTGTCTTTTATCTCACTGTTTATGTTTTATTTCATTTTCTTTCTCTATTCTCTTATTCTTTTCTCTATCTCCCTCTTATCTTTAAATTTTATTCACTTTCTCTTGCCATTTGCAGGTTCAGACTAATATTTTGAGAGGTGGGAATTGGTGCGTCTTGGGGCAACCTTTTCATGTCTTCCTAATAGGGTAGTTCACCTTAAAATGAAAATTCTGTCATTATTTACTCACCCGTGCATTGTTACAAACCTGTATGGCTTTCTTTGGAACACAAAAGATCATTTGAAACCACATTGGACCCCACTGACTTTCAGTGGATGGAGCAAAATAAAATTCATACAGGTTTGGAATGACATGAGAGGTGAGTGAATGTTGATTTTAAGTTAACTGTCCATTTAACACACTACTGTATTGGGAATTAAAAGGTTTAGGAACACATTACAGTTAATTTTTTTAATTTGTTGGGATATTGTTGGCTGGACTGGATGCTGAAGCTGTAGCTTGGGAATACGCCATTTTGTGTTGTCATGTTTCATGTACGTAAATAGGTCTTGGAGAAGGTGTGTTGACAGATACTTCATTCCACTAGCATCATACAGAGAAAAGATTATAATCATTAACAACTTGGTGACATCTGCTCTCTCTGGCATCAGCTGGCTTTCACAAGTCCCTATTCTGGGCTCCTAGCAAAGTTGCAATCTATTATTTTTGGCTTCTTCTAGAAACCAATTTCATTTGGGGCCTTAGGGCGTATTCTTTTTTTTCCAAAGAAAGTGGTAGGAAAGTTATTGGTGTGTCTAGCAAATAAGGGGTAACATTGCATCTCATTCACTTCGATGTGTTTTTAAAATATTCTTATTATTTTTGTAGGTTCTGAGGTCACTCCAGGACTTGCTTCAGATGGCACACACATGGTGCGTTGCACGCAAACTTGGAAAGGCTAGGCTTGGTGCTGTGGGTTAGGTCTTTGGTTCAAGAAGTCATGTTTACAAGGTCCCGAGATGATTCAATGAGTGATTCTGAGGAAAAAACTGGCCATTGTATTAGATTTGCTAGAGCAAGGTTCATTGAACTGGTTGGTTCATGGCAAAAATCTTAGAAAGATTTTCTGAGTTACTTGGTTGCAAGTAAATGAGAAATCCTTGAGGACACCTGTATTGCAGGACACCTGTATTGCAGTGTCCTCCAAAAGTTTGGAAGCCCTCTAGGCAAAGTAGGGTTTTGAAGCATAAATCAGCATAAATCCTCATTGGTTTGCATTTTTTGTGACAAGGAACAAGTCAGACTACGAGAACCTGAATTCATATATTTTTATTGAATAAAATATTCCAAAAATTATATGCACTTACCGACCACTTTATTAGGCAAACCTTGCTAGTACCAGTTTGGACCCCTTTTGCCTTCAGAACTGCCTTAATTCCTCAAGACGTAGATTCAACAAGGTGCTGGAAACATCCCTGAGAGATTTTGATCAATATTGACATGATAGCAAACCTCTATGGCCCAACTGAGCACCTTTAGGATGTGGTGGAACGGGAAATTAACATTATGGATGTTGTGAATCTCCCATTCCACCACATCCCAAAGATCATAGGCGGAGTTTAGACGAGATCAAATGACTTTGTCTGAGCTATGAATAAAATATAAAAATTAAAGAATTCACATTTTCTCATTTAATTTGCATTATCTTATTAATCTTACTCATGATTCTCAATTTGTCACAATACATGAGAGGACTCTCTTTTCGTTATTTTCCCACTTTAGCAAGTTAACTGAATAATGGATATTTGTCGTTTTTTTTTTTTTTTTAATAAACCCGCTATTAAAAATGTGGTGGACTGAGTCACTGCTTGCTGAATTGGACAGGCGATTTTCACATGAAGCAATGGCCTTGAGTATGGCATGTGATGCAGTATTCAGGTGTGATTAAAACGGCATCAGTCCTCTACTAAGCATGTTCACAAGACTTAAGATTCACCCTCAGCTTGTGACAGCTGAAATGGATCTTGTGAAATGTGCAATCGCATCGCAGATTACTCTTGAGAAATTTAAAGATGAAGTACGGTATAGGACAAATATCCAAACTTTTTCAGACTATGGCTTGCACTCACGTTGCCGGTTTGGCTATCAGAAATAAGTTTCTCAGTTATGAGAATATGAAACTGGCACGGATCTTCAATGGAACAGGACAGATTCACAGATCTTTCTCTACAGCACATAGAGAATGATTTTACGGAAAATTTTTCAGAAGAGATAAATGAAAGAAAAGATAGTGTTCATCTCCGGAATTAGGAAAAAGAGGCGGCTATTCTACATTGTTTTTTTTGTTTGTTTTTTTTTAAATTCTGTTTGTACAGCAATCATTGATAATTGTATTAAATGTACATTTATATTAAATGTATTTTAATGTAGAATACATGTTAAAACACGCATAAAAGTGAAACTCCATCTATGCTAAAAATGCTCTATTGGATTGAGATTTGGTGACTGTGGAGGCCTTTTGAGTATGGTGAACTCATTTTCATGTCCAAGAAACCAGTTTGAGATGATTTGAGCTTTGTGACATTGCACATTATCCTGCTGAA
Source organism: Tor tambroides (assembly GCA_021397915.2). Lineage (NCBI taxonomy): Eukaryota > Metazoa > Chordata > Actinopteri > Cypriniformes > Cyprinidae > Tor > Tor tambroides. Next base: position 3,585 of record JAFVLL020010543.1, read on the forward strand.
AGCCATCACAACATGGGTACACTGTGGTCATGAAGGTCAGCAAAAATACTGAGTTAGGCTGTGGCATTTAAACAAAGCTCAATTGATACTAAGGGGCCCAATGTGTGCCAATCAATATTCCTTATGTCAGTACACCACCACCACCACCATCTTGAACCATTGATACAAGGCAGGATTGATCCATGTTTTCATGTTGTTTATGCCAAATTCTGTTTCTGCCATCCAAATGTCACAACAGAATTTGAGACTCGTCAGACCAGGTAACCTTTTTTCAGTTTTCTATCGTCTAATTTTGGTGAGCCCATGTGAATTGTAGCCTCAGATTCCTCTTCTTAGCTGACAGGAGTGGCACCCGGTGTGCTTTTCTCCTGCTGAAGGCCATCTGCTTCAAGACATGATGTTCAGAGATGCTCTTTTGCATACCTTGGTTGTAACGAGTGGATATTTGAGTTACTGTTGCCTTTCTATCAGCTCGAACCAGACTGACTGTTCTCCTCTGACCTCTGGCATCAACAAGCCATGTTCACCCACAGAATCTCAGACTGCTGCTCACTGGATATTTTCTCTTTTTCGGACCATTCTCTGTAAACCCTAGAGATGGTTGTGCATGAAAATCCGACTAGATCAGCAGTTTCTGAAATACTCAGTTTAATATTTTATTAAACTGTCTAAACTGTGTTCTAATTGGTCTTTTGTCTGCTACTCCTATTGGCAATCAACCAGTAAAGGTTTGCTGACCAAATAATTTTCGAAAAAGAGACCTGGGCTAATTTTATTCTAGTAATGAGGCAACACAGCTACCAAATAAGCATATATGACTATGATGTGGATATATTTCCATTATTATGTAATCCGAAAGAAAGTGATCATTGGACCTCAGTGCAAAATGCAAGTTGCTTTAATGAGTTGATGCATTTCCACCAAAAAATTCTGAAAGTTTATTCTAATATTGTGCAAAGCCCTACTTGGAGAGCACTATATATCTGATTTCAGATTTACCCAAGCCTAGAAGTTACGTGAAAAAAAGTGAAAATCTGAGGTTGGGTGCTTTACAGTCTTTTCTTGTCTATGTGGACAGTTCTTGGCAAGAATAAACTGCAAAATGGACTGTACTTGTTATGCTGATTGTTGAAAGTCAGGCTACATCAGTACTCAAACAACTGCATCAAGTACTTTAGGGGGTGCTGAGTAGATGTTTGTGGAGCTAAAGTAGTTTACACGTAAGCATCCGGTACAACTCTGGAATTGTTGCAGGCATTTGAGAGTTATAAGACTTACAAACCTTCTAAAACAACAAATGACATTGCTTAAGGATTATTGTGGTGAGACAGCTTTGAAGGGTATTGTATAAAGCACCATTAACAAAAAGGTCATGTGAGCTTCAATAGAGGATTTTGCATGCTGTAATTGCTTTTAATTCATTTGTTTCACTCAATAATCTCAATGTACACAATGCATGAGAAAAAGCATGGCCACAGGTGGTGTTGCTGTTTAAAAGGTTGGTTTAAAGCCAGAACTCTGACTGGTTCCTTCAAAGCCATGATAGTGAGAGCTTGTTACGCCAAAGGTGTTATTTTCACAGAAATGGAAAATGTAAAGGAAATTCATGATTTCTCCTGTGTTACAGTAAAGTTGTATTGAGAGCTACAGTGTAGAGTGTTTTGCTGGAACTGAATCGTCTTATTTGTTGCTTGTATTAGGTTATACTTTCTATAATAATGATAATATATTTGGCACGAGTTGTCTAGATGATTAAACTTGCTAGCAATACTGTACATATGAGATGAATGAACGATAAACTGATTCACAAGAGTGAATTAGATTTTAGTTAGTTATTCCCAACACTGGTTATCACTTTCTCCTATTGCGTGTTTTGTGTCAGGAAATGTCATTGTTTTTTTTGTTTTTGTTTTTTTTAAACGCCGGAAGTTTCTTAATAGCTGCATTCTCCTGTTGGCGAGAAAAGCTGTCTGAAAACAGTCTGAGGTTCAGCTTCGATCCATAAACAGTCTGAGAATCAAAATTCTCTCCTGTAAGATTTGCACTACACCAATCAATCAATCCTAAGAAGTCCCAGTAATGAAGCGTTATTGTCACAATAGGTGCTGGATTCAATAACGTCCACAGAGATCTGACGCTAGCACGCTAACTGCCGTCGATAGCTTAATTACACACATTAGCTCTTTCTCTCACACCCACCAAAGAGTGCATTAGCCTCTTTTTATTCTTGCCAAGAAAGTGATTCATCAATAAACACTCGCACAGACTTGGACGCACTCACCGTAGCTGAAGATAGACCCTGGAGTGAGGACAGGAACAGAATACACTGTTGTTAAATTTCCTGTATAAGTGGGCACTTCCTGCAGATATGGCCATGGGCTTTTTCATCCTGAAAGAAAGAGCAAAAACGACTTCCTAGAAAACTGCTGTTGTAATATTTCTCTAACTTTGCCAGTAGCAGCCCTATTTTAGAGGAAAAATACAAAGGAGAGATTTGGTGAAAAAAGATCAATAGTAGCATTTATTCATGTTAGGAACACAGGTTTACATTTAAACCTCAACTCTCCGATAAAATTGTTCCATCAAACAATCACAATCAGATCAGTGCCATTTCCAGATTCCAGTTTGTTGATTTTATTTACATTTGACACCATAAGGAATACAGACAGAGAGTTTCAGTAATCTCAGGCCTCCAGGTGTGGTGCAAATCTTGAGTCTTTCTTCAGAAATTCAATATGCCTTAATGTAGGTTATATCTACTGTATGCCAAATTAAAAATGAACATTTTGGTGTATCCAGATTGGCTGCTTTTTGTTCTCTTCCAAAGATACTACTCTTTGCATTGTAAAAAAAAAAAGATCAAAAACACCACTTTGTTGTGGTACCTAAACACGGATTACGGCAATTAAACTGTCAGTGATGATTTGCCAAGTGCTTGTTGTTGTTGTCACTGTAGACTAGGCTTAAACTGCGTCCTGGGAAACAGCTCTTCACATAAGCAGAAACGAGTAGAAATGTCTTCTGTTACTGCTTTCTCATGCTCCTTATTGATCCAGCTAATTGAATTGAACTGCAGGTTGTCATGGGACAGCAGTTCTCTCTGATAATTGGTCCTGTGCCTTCCAGGCCATCATCTGTGGCCATTAAACATCAACAAGTTCAGAACTGAGAGTTTATATGTTTTAACAAGACATTGGTGTATTTAAATGGTTTTGCATCAAGACCAAGAGGTTTTGCATTAATATTGTACATCTACAATATTAAAGCAAATCTATGTAAGCTTTTAAACTTGAAATATAAGTTTCAGAACCATTTTGAAGGTACGCTGGCTTCTGTTTCTTTCTCATTCTCCCTTCAAACGTCTGTTCTGGGAATATGTAAGTTTGGTGAGTGGGTACAAAATATGGCAGATTGCTGTATGGCAGCAACAAATGCACATATGCAGCTATCTACTGTACTTATATATATATATATATATATATATATATATATATATATATATATATATATATATAGTAGTCAACATTTGAAGTAGATCAAAACTTTTCATGAAAGTTGTCCTAAAACCAAAACAATACCGTAATTTGGTGAACTTTTTTGATCCACTTCAATGTTAAGTACTATATATATACACTTCTATGCTTCCATGTAGAACCTTTAAAATTCATGGAACTTTGACATTGAAAAACATGTTCTTTATATTGTCTTCTTCTAATACTGACTACTTAAATGTTGTACTAAAGTGACAATAGTACCTTAAAATTGAGCATTGAAGTCTATCAATATTTACTATGAGCAGCCTCAGCACAACAATATGCAAAAATATATTGACATAGACTGAATGGGAAATTTGAATTTTAAATGCACAACAGCAGCAGTGTTATTTATCAACCTAACAGTAAAACAAACACTTGGTTAAATATTGTATTAGTGGTAGCCATATTATCAAGTGACATGCAAAATATTGTAGAATTTGATTGGATGTCTTTTTTGACAGCAAAAAATGTGGAAAATGTTTTTCCTCCCTTTTAAAGGTGATTAAGCATATTTATGTTATTTTTTGTGACTGTACAATTAGTTGCATTTTAGTTTTTAGTTTTTTTTTTTTTTTTTTTTTTTTTACCCTGCCATCCAAGACTTTTAGAACAGCCCTACGACTTGGGTTCGGACCAAGCAATTGAACCAAGTGTCAAAACAGCCTAAAGCTTGAAATGTTTCGTTCAGCAGCATTTCTTTTTTCTCACAGATTCATTCTAATACTCCATCTACACCACAAGTGAGCAATATGGCAAAACTAGAAATACTATTATCAACAAAGCTTTTTGCATGTCAAGTGTGCGAAGTCTGTTGACAGCATCTGTAAAGATGTTTGAATGGTTAAGAACTGTTCGTCACTCGTGTGCGTTTACTGAGACTGCAGCTTTTTTGCCGCAAAGTATGATTAAAGACACCAGGCAAAGAGTATTCCTGACTAACGTTCAGACAACCATGTTAAGACACGGGGATTCTATTAAACAGGCTACTGATGCACAACCTCTGCTGACTTCACTTCTTTACACATGGGGATATACACACACACACACATATACTGAGCTTCATTGGCATGACAAATAGTGGTACATTTGTATTGCCAAAGCATTACCAGATCAGAGTCCCAGCTTTAAAATGTAAGCCATGGGATTGTCAGGCTGGGCTGGAGGATTTGCCATTGGATGTGATTAGGCTATTGCAGAGTTTAGCACAAGGTTGATTACTAATAAAAGCTATAATTTGCAGGGCAAATTTAGAAGTAATGGAAATTGGTCTATTCTGTGGAACTGATTTTTAGGTGTAACATTTTGTAATTTATATATATATATATATATATATATATATATAACTTACAACATATAAAAATACATAAGTAATTCAGTACAAATGCATGCATACATGAATAAATTATTCATAACGAACTAATATGACCATGTTCATAGTCTCATAATAAGTGCATATCAGTTAAATACAATTATATTGCATCATAAATAACTTTCATTTTGGCCAAAAAATGTGACAGCAATGATACAGCAGACTTTTTTTTTGAAGATTTTCTTACAAAAGTTCCATAATGCATCACCCAAGGATGCTGTGTTTTCCAATTTCTACAGAATGAATAGATTAATTAATGATGGAATATGTGAATAATTCATCAAACAGGTAAACAAATAAACTAATAAAAATGTGAAAAGCTGCAGGCTGGATTTAAATTAGGAGGAGTTGGTTAGTTTACGTGGGTTAGGCTTCGAGAATTTTGTTTGTGCATTTGTGTGCAAATGAGCAAATGTGACCTTAAAGGTGAAGTATGTCATTTTGATGTGTGAATACATTCTATTCAAGTTTTATTATGTTTGCTGAAACAAAGTAAAACATTGTTAGGCTAACTCTGTGGTGCTATCAACACACTGGTGTTTGTCTGGCCTAGCCAACTCAATCTCATGGAGAAATGTAAAAAAATTTACAAGGTGGCAATTTCTTATCAATTTGTACAATGTGAATCATATGAAGACATTTGATTTTGAGTAAAAGTAAACATGAAGATCCACCCCTAAACATAACCATCACTGGGGTGTAAGATACAAATGAGACTGTAAAAATTCAGATGAAATAGCCACCAATTCGCCAAAACATATTTACAAAAGTCATTCTATAGAGTTGCTGCCCATGAATTGTGGTCATTTATAACACTGTGTCCTAACGACACGTGACGCAACAAGATTCCAGCGAAAAGCAATTTTGCTGTCCAAACCAGACGCGACAAGACAACGCGACGCGACAGAATCAATCACATATCACAGCCACATATCAAAAGCATGTGTGGGCGGGCTCTCTCTGGAAGCGACGTAATGGATAAGTTTATTATCTAATTCATAAATATTAAACATTTTTAACATTATTATATGCACATATGTGACTGATACCATCTTTGTTATGGAATACGCTTGTTGGTTTGCATTGAGTTTGCAGTTTTAACGTACATGTTTGCTTTAATTTATTTTCAAGATCTGAGGTAAACTATCTGTTGTTGCTTTCAGTATGGCTACAAATGTAACGCAATATGATATTCAAACTCACATCAGACACTTTTAACATTGATAATCTCAGGTACTTATTAGGTGCTTTATTCACTGACATAGTTTGTATGTTGTTGTTCCAGAGTTTTTAAGACAAAAACTGCGATGGAAAAGATACCATTTATCGCGTGCCGCGTCGTCGCGTCACGTCGCGTGTAGTTAGGACACGGTGTACTGTAAGTCATCCAAACAAACACAGAGACATGGTTGTCAGTTACTCTTCTGTAGTTTTGAGAATGTGTGTTCTGCTCGTCCACATTCTCTAGTGGCCTAGGAAAGCGTGTGGTTTATTTTCAGACTTGCCGTATATTTCATGATGTACTGTAATTTATTATTGGTCTATAGTGCGTGTGTGATATTTTCGTCAGGATGCTTCTGGTCTAATGAGATTGTTTTGTTTCATATGCTGCATCAGTTTCAGGGAAGCTTCTTTAAAATTGCTTTCCAAGTTATAAGCTAGTCATGATTTAAAGTAGTTAAAGAATTGTTTGGCTGCTCTGAGAAAGCTCTTCTAACAAAATTGCAATGAAATTTTTTAAAGGGGCTATATTAAATTATATTATTTATTATTACAGACTAAAGATGAGTATTAGAGTAGCAGCATCATGTTTAACAGCATTAAACTTGAACTAATATATTTTGCAGTGGAGGTTTTGATTCATCCCACTTAAATTGATTCCTTTCATCAAAAAGACAATAAATACAACTAATAAAGCTAGTAACATATTTAAAACAGTAAAATGTAACTTTTTTTTTTTTTTTTGCTACAAAAAGACATAAAAAAGATAAAATAGCACACAGACAGTTCTGCACAAGGAATTAAACAAATTAATGAATCAAACTGGCGATTCATATTTTGAAATGGTTTATTTCTGTACAAGGAATTTGCATGATTCAGTTCATAGTTTATTTATTTATTTATTTGTATTTTTTTGAAAGGGTTTGTTTACTTTGCAAGGAATCAAATGATTCAGTCAACATAGTACATAATTTTTTGAATGGGTTAATTGTGAACAGTCTGAAAAAAATCATTAAACTGAATCTGTCATTTTAATAATCCCCCCCCCCCCCCCCCCAAGTCCATGTGTTCCTTGGGAATCGAAACCACGACTTTTGAGCTATGGTAATGTTTGCCACAACAACAATTGTAGGTTATTACTAAAAACACATGAACTCTAACAGTAGAGCATGGTGCTAGCAACATCCTATGTTATGGATTTGATTCCCAGGAAATGCACGAATTGATAAAACGTATATCTTGATTTCAATGTAAGTTGCTTTGAATAAAAGACTCAGACAAATGCGTACTGTAATACTCCACTGAAATCTATTCACCAGTTCATTTGATTCCATATGAGTAGACTCTAAGCCCTTCTAATACTCAATATTTTCTGTTAATCACATGTACACAAACATCCTGAAGTGCGATTACACAAACACGCACATTTAGTCTTAGGCTACATAATTATCCTCTGCACTGTGTTTATTTTCTATGAGCCAATGTGTACTGTTATTAAAAGGTCTGTTGCACCTGCAAACACTGCAGGCTCTTACTCACCACTCTCTGATCAATTAAACTGGATTATTCATCACTTTATAATTTGGTGCTTAAACTGTATTAGGGGATGTGTATGCAAAAGAGAGAGATAGAGAGGGACTGACACTATAACCTACCATATTTCTATCAGGTAAGGTTGTAGAAGAGGCCAGCTGTCGTTTGCAGTGATAAGCAAGCATTTATGATATTCTCCTGGCCCATACTGATGGGTGTAGGATACTAAAATATAACACAGCTGCCCACAATAAGGAGTTTGATTTTTCATTCTTCCTCCTCCTACATGATCATCATCTGCATAGTCAGTTGCATTTAAGCTGCTGTTGTGTTGTGTCAAGAACACAAGCTTTAGAAGTGAAAAAAGAACCACATCCAAATTTTTTGGCTGCATTTATTGGATCAAACATACAGTAAAATCAGTAATACTGCAATTATTACAATTTAAAATGACTGTTTTCTATGGAAGCTCAGTCCGCCATGGAATAAAACAATAAAAAAGTCATTGCAATTTTTTAATCTTACAATTCTGACATTTTTTCTCTGAATTATGAGCTTGCATTTCGCAATTCTCACAATTTTATTTCCTCACTAAAAAATAAATAAATAAATAAATAAAAACAAAAATGTGATTTTTTTGTCATACATTTGACCTTTTCTCTCACAATTTAATATGTTCTTGCTGAATAAAAGTATTAATTTCTTTAAATAAATAAATAAATAAATAGTAAAAAAAAAAAAAGAATGATAGCATAATGTTTACAAAGATAAAAAGACAATCTGAGTGCAGATGTTACATTTGAGGCTAATAAGTTAGAAACTATAATTTGCAATCCTATAAAAATATAGGAGGAGACCAACATTTAGGTTGATATTCATTGAAAAACTTCACAAGGAAATGACTCACATAAACAGATCCTTCTTTAGAGTAATTTCTTTTCAACTAATTGGTTGGCCTGTTTCACCAAACAAGACTAAATTATTTTGTTAATGTATCTGATTTAGTTCTTCAGTTGTTCTTTTTCACCCTTTCTTTCTCTGCAGCTACTGTAAGAATCAGACAGGTTAAATGTTAACAAGATTGAAAGATTGAAACTTTTTTTTTTTTCAGAAATTGAGAAATGCAAACCATAGTTTTGCATATCTGTTGTTTTTATGTTAGTATTCCCCACATATCATAGCGAGCACACACACATACTTAAACATTCTCAAAAGCATGCATTCCTCTACACTTGTAGCTGTTTACCCATCCTGCACTTCTGCACGCCCACGAGCACACCCGTGAAAACAGAGAAGGGTTACTCACTGATGCACTCTGAAGGTCATGCCGTCTCCATGGTGATTACAGTGGTCACCAGGTTAACCATCCCTGAGAGATTAATCCAGGAGGTCAAAGTCAGGATTAACCCCTGCGGCTACACACAGAATGAAGATTACCTGTTCAATAACACCTTCTGCTCTTACTGTTTACTCCTGCTGTTAGAATTAAATACTTCCACTCATCAGCTTCAATGTCTTTAGAAAAACAGACAAAGTTTAATGGAATTCTCTTCTGTACAGGTGACCTTATTTTTCAGTGATAAAAGATTTGCCTGGTGATGAATCTTACCTTTGATACATTAGGGTCAATGATGTGTAAGAGTGTCTACAATAAAAACAAAAATCTTGTAAATACATGTTTTTTTGTTTGGTTTTTTTTTACTTTTTTTTTTTTTCTCTGACTGTGTCTTAGTTCTTAGATATTTGGTCTTTATATTGATGTTGGTCATATGGTTTTGAACTTTTTTTTTAAATACTTTTTTTATGAAAGGTTTAAAAATAATGACCAAAATGGTGTGTGTTGTATCAGTCAAGCAAATGTATCACTGTTTATTCAAGTAAACACCATGTTTTCCTTACATCTTGAATACACATGCGTGTACATATATTTTTTATTTTATTTTATTTTATTTTATTTTGTTTTGTTTTATTTATTTTTTGGAGGGAATATGTATTTATTTACAAATTTCATTAATTATTCAATCATAAATATCTGTAATCTTTCAGAAGTTGCACCACATGACATCTTACAACTTAACATCTAATGTAACCTGGACTTGTCATAAAAAAGTCAAATTATCTGATTTTTTTTAAAAAAGTGATCTTGATGCATAATCATGAGGTTTTGCAGGGCTCCCTTCTATAATATTATTTCTAGTTATTTTTTCCTTTGTGTTTCTTCAAATCGGTTATACCACTTTAATTAATTAATTATTATTTTTTTAAATATTCAAAATGTTAAAGAAAATGTGTAAATGAAAAAATAAAATTATCAGGAAAAACAAAGTAGTTTGACTTAATCCATTAAAAGAAAAAAAATATTGTAGTTGCACCACTTGACTTTATCTATCTATCTATCTATCTATCTATCTATCTATCTATCTAATTTTGAAATATGCTGTATGACCCAATAAGTAAGCTAAATATCAAATCAAGTGGCATTTGTTTGAACAAAAATAACACTTCTTCCTGTTGTTCAAACAGTACACCATGGCTTTAGTAACACCAAGGTCATGCTTGATTCCAAGGGAATGCATGAATTGGAAAAAAATGTATAGCTTGAATGCAGTGTAAGTCACTTTGGATAAAAGCGTCTGTCCAATACATAAACATAAATCTAACACAAGCACAATTTTCATGCAAGATGCCACTTTTATGTGCAACTTAAGTGTCCAAATACATTTTAGTGCCACTTTACATAGGAGGTTGCAAATACCTGGACAGTCTGTTTTTCTACTCTTAAAGCAGCTGTTTTCTTCCATTACTTTGCTACTTTTTCATTCCTTGCCTCTTATACCCTTTCTAATCTGTTTTTCAGACACACATACACAGCATAAAGCAAAAATGTTGCAGTCATAAAACTAGGGGTGCGCAAAAAAATATGTATTAAGTTGGACCCAAATCATTTTGTTCAGTCACATGCACAAGTTTACCCTCACGTAACCACACATCAGTACACTTACCCAGCGAGTTTGCTGTCTGTGCATCTCAGCAAAGTGTTAGAAATGGCACCTGGCAAACAAGAATTAGGATTCTCGAGAGATGCAGGAAAATGAGTGAAGAAATGTTCAAGAGATGAGAATGTGAATTGGGTTTATCATCAGAGATGCATGAATTGCATGCAAAAAAAAAATGAGAGAATGAGCAAGAATAAGCGTGTGAGCTTGTAAGGCTTGTAGGAAATAAGAGAGCTGGCACAAATAAAACAAAAGATAGAAGAAAACCCAAGGACGTGAAACGAAAAACAAATAAACGCGGTCTTCAGTTTGTGGTGACTGTGCCGTGTATTTGTGACCATGTGGATGTGCTTGCCAGTGTGTATAAAGAATGTCAGTCACCACTCTTTCAGGCTGATTAATGCACTCGCACACACTGCAGGTAAATGATGGACTCGAACTCTCCACCTTGTCCCCCCCAAACATTATGAACACACATTCGCGCACACTCTCCAGCTAAATGATGGAATGAAATGCTCCACCTTGCACTGTCACACATCACAGAGCCCTGCAAATTACCTGACTCCCAAACTCAGAAAGACAGACGGAGGGAAAGTGAGACAAAGAAAAGGAAGCCGATGGGCTAGGTCACTGTGTTAATATCAAAATAATTCCTTCTGCTTAGTGACTGTAGTCAGATAATATGTCTGTCATTAATATTGAGATAAGAGAAATGAGGCCATTTACGTACCCAATGCAAGAACTGAGCACAAGTGATGATGTCATTGAGTCTTTACAATATCCTTTGATTTTCCTACTATTGGTGTTCATGGATTAAAGCTCAAGTGTGTGTGTGTGTGTGTGTGTGTGTGTGTGTGTCCCCGCAGTGTTAAAATACATTTCCTATTACACTGGCTTATCTGTACTGATACTGTGTTATGTGTGAATGTTTGAAATGAATTCAGACCATTTCAGGCAGTGTTGTGGTGTGGTTTATGACCCACTTATGCACAATTCCAGCTGAAGTTAACATTTAATGCTTAACTGTTTTTTTTAAAATTATATTTAAAAAAATAAAATAAGTATGTGCGAGCTATTTATATACATTACCATTTTTTTTATGAAAGAAGTTAATAATAGTTCATGCTTAGCAATTTTTTTTTTCATCAAAAAATCCCATAAATGAATGAATGAATGAAAGTATCAGAGATTCTACAAAAACAAGCAATTAAACAAACAAATACATAAATAAATAAATATGCAGCACAACTTTTTTCAACATTTATCAATGTTTCTTGAGCACCATGATTTCCAAAGTTTGTAATGACTGCTAAAAATTCAGCTTTGTGACCATATCTAGATCAAGTGATGTCCTTTAAGGTGGGGCTGAATAATATCAGACAGGGGACATGGAGGAAGGGTTAGTTGGAGTTTTTGGAAACCTGTTTGGAAATAATGATTATGCATGTTCAGTACTGTCAATGCCACAGAAATCACAAACTCAACCTCAAACCGTGAACTCAATCAATGCCAAAGTAAGAGATGCAGAAAAATATGAATAGAGAGGTTTACAAAGTGGCAACAAAAACATTTCAACTGAACTGTAGAACTGTGGGATATGCGTATACACAGATGGAGAATGCATTTCCTGTAATCTAGTCTAATTGCTATAAAAAGATACAGACTCTTCCCTGTTTGCTAATTATACTGTTGGGATTTCATACTGAAATGCTGACAACAGGTATAAAATGATGGTAATGATATAACAAAGGAAAAATGAAACAAAATGTTCTCGCTTTTGCCCCGTTTAGACCTAACCCACTAATTTGGATGCAGTCAAGAAAATAGCTGACTGTCTTTTAGTAGAAGAATTAAAGAAAACTCTGCATATCCAACCAAACTAGGTACAGGTTCAGGACAAAAAAAAACCAAAAAAAAAAAAACAGGAATTGTCCTCATGCTGATATTATTCCTTCAAGATATCTTTTTAATATCGTCAAATATTATTTCAACTGTTTTCTAGTGTATATATATATATATATATATATATATATATATATATATATATATATATATATAGGCATGCCATTTTATTCATTTTGCAGTAATTCAAAATTCTCCACTGAATCATCTAGATTTGAGCATCATACCAGGTGTTGGGCACACAGACAGCACAGATGTCATTGTTGTTTTGCCAAGTAGAACATCTTTTGTTGATCCTATAACAATATTCTTATCAAACCACCATAGTTCCAATCCTTAACCTGAACCTTAACCATTAACTAAGCCGAAAATGATTGTTTGATAGGATCGGTGGGAGTAACTGTAATCCTAAAATCCAGTTGATTAATAGGAATCCTGCTCCAGGCTAAAATTATTGTACTGTAAATGTGTTAAAGAGTGTCTGTGCCGTAACTGTTAATGTATCATCATCCACTCTTATATTAATAAAGAGTGGTGCTATATATAAAATTTTGCTAAACAAAAACTTCATAAATGCATTCAGGCGTCATCAACCCTTTTTTGATTACAAAACTTATTAAAATTCATCGTCATGTATTCACGAATGACAAGCGTAGGAAGAGGAGTGCACTGCATAAATAAGTAACAGGTTTTTTTTTTTTTTTTTTTTTTTTTTTTTTTTTTTTT
>JAFVLL020010544.1:0-23970 GCA_021397915.2 Tor tambroides
ACAAAAGTGTTGCGTTTATAATTTTGTTCAGTGTATATATATATATATATATATATATATATATATATCTTAAATAATATGTATTAAAGTTAAAAATGTTTTAAATTAAGAAAGAATACATTAAATTGATCAAAAGTCCTTTTTATTTAAAAAAAAAATGGTGTTCTTTTGATATTTCTTTTAATCAAAGAATCCTGGAAAAAAATGCAGCATGGTTTGCAAAAAAACAAGAAGCAGCACAACTGTTTTCAACATTAATAATAATAATAAATGTTTCTTGAGCAGCAAATCAGCATATTAGAATGATTTCTGAAGGATCATGTGACACTGAAGACTGGAATAATGATGCTGATAATTCAGAATTGCCATCAAAGATTACGGTTAAAGCAATAATTTTTTTAGATTCAAAAATTTTTGATAATATTAATTTCATTCTGCTTTCTGAAGACTGGCCACATTTCCTTTATATTTATTCTCTTTCCTATTCTTATTTTATTCTACTGATAGCACTAGTTTTTAACAGGAAAAATATGTAATTTTGATAACATGTTGTCTTTGTAACACCATCCTTAAAATTAGTTCACTAAACTTTTTATACATTTAAAAAGTGAACACTTCACAAGAACATTCATACATTTGCCGGTCCTAAGCATCAAAAAGTAAAAAAAAAAATCCCTGGTTTACAAAACTAATCCACTCCTAATCGTGTTAAAATGTCATTTTTTAAAAAATCAATCCTGTCTGAATGGCTCTTTAGATAGGAATTTGATCTTGGCCAGAAACTGAAGTAAGATCACAGTCAAAAAGCCAAAACTGATCGATCTCCAAAAGCAGCAATGCATATCCGGTGTGACAGCAGAGTTAAATGGCTGATATTTACAGAGAGATACAGGGGCGGCGTGGCAGAAGACGGGCACAGTCTTTAATAAGACTCCAGTCGCCCCAACAGGAGCCCTGTCTGCTGATAACACAGGCATCGTCTCCCATCATGCCATTTAAAGGCCACTTATTTCTATCCTTCACAAAAGCATAATCGATATTCAGAATCACTAGAGGCTCTCAGAATATGGAACTGATAACAGCAGGATGTATTCTCTACAGAGTCTGGAAGGAGGAGGAGAGAAAATGTCAATAATTCACTGAAGGATGAAATTTTAGGAAGCCTACACAGCTTTAAAGGGAAAGAGAGCATCCAAACCAGGAAGAAAAGGTGTTTGTACTTATAAATGACACAGTCTGTTATTCACCTCTGTTCATGCACCTTCTTGCCCCTCCATCAACACAGTACTCTTGAAAGAAAGAGGCGGAAACAGCTTACACACGCTGGAAAACATTGTTCCCATCAGGCACCATAGATGGGTGACTCACTGAAAGACAAATAGCCCTTTTTGATATGCAGGGAACAGAAATGACAGGACCTTTTCAATAGCAAATTCTTTGGACACAGGCATTTTATTATCCCATAATACATAAACCATTTCAAAGAAGCAAATGATAAAGGGCTGGTATTTCGAACAGGAACTTCCTCTAGCGTTGATCTGTGGCACACAGGAAATAGGAGAAACAGGGCTGAATTACAGGGGTGACTCTGCTGTTTTTCACAATACATCTCCTAATAGAAGGCAGGTCTGCTGCTGTGAATATCACCTTTAAAGGACACCAGGAGGTCTGAACTTCATCTTACATTTGCTCCACCAAGTTATATGTAATATATGTGCTTGCATGAAGAATGCTGACAAGAAAAATGATGGTTTTATAGATCTTAGAGTGGAAAACATATTGAATTGAATGTGAACAAAAATGGGGCTGTGAGGTACAATATATCATGTCATGTATAACTTTAATAACGAACTCTGGAAATGCAAGGAAAGACATTTCCAATGTTTTGTATAGGCTGAATGATTGAGATGCATAATTGTAGGGCATACTGAACATGAGTAGAATGAATTTATGCATAAACCATTTATAAAATAATTTTTGCCCATTTATGCCTATTAACTAATTTATGTAAGAATGGATTTTCCAATTGATTTACACAAAAATTAATTCCACTCATTTCATGAATGAGGCCCATTGAACAGACTGTAAATCCATCCCTCACAGCCATTTTTTGTCTGTCTCTCTATTCATTTAAAGGAAAAGTTCACCCCAAAATACAAATTGTTATAATTTACTTGTAGTTTATACTTTACTTATACGTAGTTCCAAACAAATTTTTCAATCAATTTGATTTTCTTTCTTCCATAGACTACTGAAGGAGATGTTCCATATAATGAAAGTGAATGGTGACCAGATTGACCATTAAAGTAGTCCAACTTAGACAAATCGTGCCCTATATTCAAAGGCTTCTAAAGCTTTGTAAATGAAGAACAGACAAATTTAAGTTATTATTCCATGGTCTGTCTCAATACTGGATTCTGATTGGCTGGCAGGTATGCAGTAAAACCATTTAATGCACAGGTAGTTCCAAGTCAGTTTAATCACCGTTCCATATTAATGCGCTGCTTTAATTGATACACACTAACCAACACACATCACTCGCACACACACACACACACACACAGAGAGAGAGAGAGAGAGACAAAGAGAGAGAGGTCTGAGATTAGAAGATAAACTTGTTGTCAACGCTTCCCTGTGATTTTTATTAATAAAATAGCCTAGATACTAGATCGCTACATTATATTCCTCAGCAACGAGGTGGTAAAATCGCTGTTTCTGAAGTACTTGTTTGTAGAGAGAGATGCGCAGATGCAACACGCAGGTAACAAACACAACTGTCATCTTTCTCTCTTTCTCTCTCTCTCTCTCTCTCTCTCTCTCTCAATTGATAATTAGTTGAAATACATGCTATAATTCATTCAGATAAATGTGATCTTACCGCACTATTTCATCTCTGTGTCTGATTTGAAGCGGTCAGAATGCTAGAGCTAAGGTGCCATAACTGCTTCGCATCGGGTGGTTCTTTGCCTCCACAAAGTGCATTTAAAATCCTTTAATGCACGGCTAGCCATTGATTATCCCTTACTTATTCAATGATCTTTGAATTCAAATCTCATTTGTGCAATTTAAATATGTGCATATTTAAATTTGTCATATTATGGTAAGCAGTGAGATACCAAAGATCCAGTGATGAATATCATGACATCAATCCTTGACACACTGTATTTGACTATACAAATGTCAATGAGATTGTGTAGCTATATGATGAAATTTTAGTCTTCCTCACACAAAGCTGTTGAGCCACTTTCAAAACAACTCAAAAGTTGTACTGAATGCCAAGTTCTGTCATGACTCTAGATGGCCCAGGCTGATGGGTCGTCAACACAAACTGATGATATTCACAGCATTACTTGGCACAAACTGATTGGTTCATGTAGCATTTGCAGCCAATGAGCTTACTGCTTTACATTTAAATGGCTGGTTAGCAATCACTAGAGCAGTTCGCAGCACGCTTTCAGAGTCCCTCTAAAACCCTCCACCTTCCCCAGCTCCACCTGTATAGATCTGCTACAGGTTATTATATATGCTATTTGTGCAGCAGCAGTATGTCTTAAATACACACAGCACTGTATCAGCATATGTATTGGCAGTAGCAAGTTCCTGTACTTTCTTTGCAGCAGCAGCAGCAGCAGCAATAATCTACAACAACAGCCATAACCAATAGTAGCAGCAATTCAGCAGTAGCAGCAATTCAGCAGCAGCAGCGTAACAGATCTATTCCACCAAGGCCAAATACATTAACACGGTTGTATCCATTACCATGCTAAAATCTTCCAAGAGTTGTCATGATAGAACTATTTTTATGATGCTTTTTGGAGCTTAACATCCCTTAGTTATTATAATAAAAAGAACTGAATGAAAATTCTGCAAAACATCTCCTTTTGTGCTCAAGAGGGGAAAAAAAACTCATACAGGTTTGGAATGTCATGAGGGTAAATAAGTGATGACAAAATTTACATTTTGGGTGGACTATCCCATTAATTATAGAATATTATCTGACTAAAGCCTATTACTCCTCTCTTCACAAGGTTTGTCCTTTTCTTCCTCCTCATTTGGTTTAGGTTTCTCTGTTACAGTATTTCACTGTTTCAGCCATGCTTGCTTCTGTCACTCTTTTTATTCTGTCTCTTCTAAACACTCTATCATCAGTGCTCTTTCAGAGACTGTCTTTAGTATTCATAGCACAAACTAAAAAAATGCAGCAAAACAAGTTCATAATGACAGATTTCTCCTCCTCTCTTCTCTCTAATGATCTTTTCCTCTTCAGACCAATGATTAAAATGAGCCACTGAAGTGGCAGTGTGCTATTTCACATTGACCTTTACTTGCAACACACAACACACACACACATGCACGCACAAAGACTGTGACCACAATGCAAAAGAATAATCAAATGATAACAAGCTACCATTAGATACAAGAGGCTGTTCAAGTCAACATTACATTGTGGGTGATGAGCTGTTTTTCTGAAGAGGACAAAAAAATATATATATGAGGACTATACAAATAAGAGACATTCTCTAACACTGCAGTGACACAGAGAGAGATGAAGTAATGCCTCTAAGGTGACCTTACTATAATGAATCATTTCCAACTTTGCTCTACAGTAAATGTCTACGAATATTAGGTAACTAGTTAATTCACATTCAGGAAATACCAAATGAAAATAACACAAAGGGTTTGGACTAATCAGTAATGAGATTGAAAAATTTTGAGCAATTAAGTGAAAAGCACAAAATCACTCAAGACAGCAATCTTCCAATTAGAGAGACAAACCTGGAAACCACAAACTTGATCCTATTTATATTCTAAAAGCATCCTGGTTCAGTTATTCCCAATTTTAAAAAATGTTAGTAATCTTTGTAATAACCTCCTTTTAGCTGATTTCACAAATATCTAGGGATGCACCAATACTGACATTATCATTTTATTGATATTAAAACCCTAATATAAATTCTTGAACAACAACGACAGTTTAATAACACTGTTAAAGTAAATTTCAAAATGAATATCCAATTTTCATACTATACATTAATAATAATAATGTTGAGATGCATAAATTCACTTGTAGTAATTTGTATATTAAATGTAGCATTTGAAATGACTGATTTAGAATTAGTGTTATGTTTATTATTTATTTAGTCAAAACAGTGTAGAATTTTGATGTAGGTTTTTGGCTATAATATGATCATAATTATTGGCCAATAAATATTTAAATATTTAATTGTAATATTGGTTACATGTATTATTATTATTTTTATTGTCATGTATAATTAGTGATCTTCAGTAAATCCTCTAATTCATAAATCCTCTCACATCTCTAATTACACAGGCTTATGAAATCACTTCAGATGAACAGTGAACGTTTATCCTGAAGCCTTGAACAAGTGGACACACAAGTCCATTTGCTGAGAGCCAGAGACCATGTGTGTCAGTGAAAATATTTACTGATGATTAGTTCCTCATTAGAGAGTGTTGTTTATGTGCAGAGCTGACACTCTTAACATGATTTCCTCTCATATACAGCAGCACCAGACCATGACAGGCTTCTCACATCATACTGATCGTACTAAACACAAGCTGTGCCGTGAATACCGAGGCGATGAGTCTGAGATCCTCAGTAAGACATAACGCACACATACAGTACACAAACAATATGGTTTGCAGCATTTGTCAAGCACTAAGCAGAGACATTAACCTGAGGTGACAGACTGATGATAAACAACAGCAGCTAGAGGCTGAGTGCGTGAAAACAAACCCATAAACGTGTGCGTGCACACAGGCACCCCAGAGAACACACACCTGAGTGATTACGCAAACACAAATCAGGAACATTTACAAAATAATGCAAGAACACTGTGTTTCAGACCGAGATGGAGAGAGAAGCTGCTTGCAGTCCTTGAAGTCAACATAGGCAGCATACTAACTGTCATGAAACGACACTGTCTCGTAGGGCTGGACGATATGACCTAAAATCAAAATCTCGATTAATTGAATACTCTACCTCGATTATGATTATTGAATTATTATTTTTCCCCCTCATAGTTCATTAAAGGGTTGTACTGTAAATATACTCAACTATTAAAGGAGGGATTTTTTTTTCTAATGAGAGAGTGAACTTCTTATCTTTGTGCTTTTAAAATAATTGAAGAAAACAAACTATTTATAGTTATTTGTTGAATATTTTGAACAACTGAAATCAAGACTTGCTTGAAATGAAGACATCTTATGAAAAAATTCACATTTCACTTATATTGTAAAAAGCAAGTTTCCTAAAAAAAAAAAAAAATAGAAACCCTTCATTCACATAAAATGCGTCTTTGCGTTTAAAACCGCAAGACACAGCGCTCAGGAATGGTTTTTAAAAAAGCACAACACAGAATGCCTACTCCGCCATGTTGCCATCAAAAACAAAAGTTGCCATACCAACCTGCTACTGTAAACAAAAGCTCACAACGGCGCTACGTGTAAAAGTTTAACTTCTTTTAATGCGCCATCCACTCAATGGGGAGACGCTGCAAAAGACGCGAGGGCAATGGTCATACACATCCGTATAGCACCGACTACACACGTGGTAGTATGTTTTTAAGGGGAAAGTATTAACAGGATTAAAAAAAACAAATAATCGACAAGGGAAAATTATGTCGGTTAGAGGTTCTGAATTTTGGATTTCTTTTCGATTAATAATACAGTGTAAAATAATCCATTTCAGTTACCCCAAACTGTTTTAGCAATAATTTTCACTACTCAGTGCATTATTATTTAGTACATTTATAATTGTTTTAGACATTTGTCTCGTCATCTTGGATTTTACTTTTCATGTACCATATTTTCCAGAAAATGTTCATGGTTTAAAATTGCATTGTTGAGAATTCAGAAATAATGTAAAATATTGGTAAATAAAACAAAATATTCAGAACTTATTCCAGTATTCAGAACAGAACAGTGATGAAAAGCATATGTATAAAACAAACAAAAAATGTGGCATTCATTGTAAATTTGTTATAAATGCCAAACTTAAACAAATTTATTTAAAGCAAAATAAAATGTGGGCTTATGTACCTCTATTATTTTGAACTTTGTTTCTCTGTGAGGGTTACTTGTAAAGCTGCCCAAGAATTTGACTAAAACAATATGATTATTAACTAACTCTCAAGTTGTTTGATGTCTAGCATGTAGCAAAGTCTAACTGGCGAATGAATTGAGTCGGATCTTTTAGAGTGTGTTCACACTTGTCATGTTTGGTTTAAAACGAACTCTGGTGTGACTGCTCTGTTAGTGCGGTTCATTTGAGTAAGTGTGAACGCTGCCATTCGAACCCTGGTGTGCACTAAACAAGCGGACCGAGACCGCTAAAATAATGGGTCTTCCAAGTGAACTCTGGTGCGGTTCGAATGAAATATGAACGCAACACGGACCAAATACTTCTAAATGAACCAAAAACAGCATGTAATGACGAGACGCAACGCTCTGCGAGATGATTTGAGAATACGGAACGAGCAGTGTATACAAACCAAAATGAGCAGAGGGAAAATGTGGAGCAACGAGGAGGTAAAATGCCTTTTATGAGCTCTTCGTGAGTTCGCAGGTGGTAAAAATAAAATCATATATACATGATCAATGAATAACAACTTAAATTTTAGACTATTCATCGCACAATTCTATCGTGTCTTCAGAATATTTGTAATACAGAAAAAAAAAACTGAAAGCTTTGGTTTCCATTGTAATTGCATGAAAAAGAGTGACCAGCACATACTTTCCTCCTTTTGTGTACCACAGAAAGTGATACAGGCTTGGAATAAAACAAGGGTGAAATTATGAATTATGGCATTTTTATTTTTGAGTGAACAGTCCCTCCCTTTTATGATGCTTACCATTTGGAACAACCTTCTTATAATGCCTTAAAATGCTTCCTCGGTAGGCACTTAAGATTTGGAAAAGAGTGAAAGAGAGAGCGCGCGAGAGAGATAGAAAAAAACATGTCTGTGTTTTCTCCTGGCTTTTGCAGGCGACCGTGAGCTGGAAGAAGGTGCTTGTACTGATGGAAGTCGTGACATGTCTGATTAATCACAGTGAGAGATGCTGCTAGACCTCACCAGAACATGCACACACACCACGTCGCATCACAAACATCCATCAAAACCAGCCCCATCATCTTTCACACACAGCCATTCCTCTACTCTAGACATAAACAGAGAGACAAACAGGAAGTTACAGGACAATCAAACCATCAGTGTTATGAAAGGGCACAAAACACAAGTGGAATACAAAACACACAATCAGCCAGAACATCTCTAATGCTGACATCTCACACTCAGCACAGGAAGTCTGGATTCACTCTTGTGCTTTCCTTGAAACATACTAAAAATTTTTATGACATTTTCACTGCAATCCATCCCGTTTGAATGTATCCGCATGAGTTTGCATGTGATCAAGAGTTTAATGTGAATGTTACAGAGGTCTAAGATGACTCACGGAGAGAAACTTTTAATCTTGATTTCTCTGAGATCAAAATTATAATGACATCTGTTGCATGAGCTGACTTATATATTTTATCCAGAATACAAAATTTTTTGACTGGTAGTGTATACACAGATTTCCCTCACATAAATGTCCTGCACACTCTCTACACACACACACGTTCTGCTGAAATGGACTTTAAACTGAATAACTTTCCCACTGGGCTGAGTGGGTGAGAGGCTCTTCAGGGAAGTGGGTTAATCGTCAGTTTGATTACATCATTAAGAGATGTTTTCCAGTGGCATACAGGAGAGGGTGTTGAGCTAGTCGAGCAGAAACAGACAGATGGCTTCAAGTCTCATGGCACAAGCGCCAATGTTATTACCTCAAATACACTCAAAGTGAGAAATATGAGAAGAATTCATCATTTCTTAATGATTGAGGGGAATTGTAATGCATTTCTAAAATTTCATAATGCAAGAAATACATTTCAGGCTAGTAAACTCAGTAAATACACAATGCTGATTAGAGTAACTGCTTGATTGCTACTGTAACCTGGAACAGCGGAGCTTTTACTGGGAGCTGAAGAGGGAATTCGTGCCATTTTAAATGAAAGTGATACCTATTACACGCTAGCACCTGCACAAACATCTGCCACAAGCATTTTTCTTTGATGAGAACCTTCATTTTATGTCAAAATAGTGTTTTTTCAAAGGTGTAAAAATGATTTCAAATCACAGGTTTCAGATATAAATATTAAAACAAGTAAAAGTGTATTAATTTCTTCAGCAGTAAACTTTTTTAATTGGAAAAACTACTTATTGCACCTTTAAAAATCTTCTGTTGATATTCTGTTTCTGTGTTATATCAGAGGATTTATCTAGCTATTCATCTGGATATTGTGTTATGTATTAATTGTGTTATGCTCATTTTCTCTTTTTTTATACTTAGATTTTTTTCTCTCTCTGCCATCTAACTTAAAATGAATTGTTGAGAACAATAATAATTTAATAACACTGTTCAATGGGATAGATCACCTAAAAATGACTAAATAAATAAAAAATGAAACACTAAACGAACAATTTTAAATGTTAAAAGTGAATTTAGGCATCATAACATAATGTAAACTATGAATAAAAGATATTCATTTTGAGATTTTGATAAGGATTACAATTAAACATGAAAAATGAAAATTCTGTCATCATTTACTCACCCTCAAGTTGTTCCAAACTGTATGAAATGTGCTAATTCTATTGAACACGAAAGAAGAAAGTTCAAAAAGTTCAAACTGTTTCTGGAAGCCATTAACTTCCATAGTATGGAAACAATACTAGTCAATGGCTACTGTCAACTGTTTGCTTACCAACATTCAACAGAATTTTAACACATTTTATACAGTTTGGAACAACCTAGGGTGAGTAAATGACAGAAGTTTCATTTTTTGGAGGAATCAAGTTTAAATGTAATACTTCCCAAGTGAAAATCTACTAAAATGTATTTGGAATACATTTATTTCATGCTAAGTATACTACAAATACATTTACATATTTATGTACTTAATAAAAAATACAATTGTACTTTTAGTATAGTAAACTGGTATATTCAAAGTCTGCTAAATTGGAACAAATAATTTTGTACTTAATGCACTTTAATTGTGTGGAAGTAGTGCTGAAGTCCAACTAAAGATATGCTGAAGTATATTTGATTGTGCTGAAGTGGAAATATTGCAAGTATACTTCAGATACAATTTAAATATCTTGCATTTAAAGACTGATATTATTCAAAGATCATACAATCCTCATCAACAGTGACATTAAAACTAATTTTAAGTTTAATATTAAGAAATTTGCATTGTGAACAAGTAGTACTCCAAATAAAGTTTAATTATAATTTTTATATCAGTTAGTCTCGAGTGATATGTCTGTAAATATGCTAATAGATTTTAACTATTCTTAGCATGAAATAAATGTATTTTAAATATATTACTTGTTTACTAGGATTATCAAATCTCAAAATGAATATCCATTATTCATAGTTTACATTATGTTGTGATGCCTAAATTCGCGCAGTAATGAGGGAGCAGGTTGCAGGACATGCTGGGCCACTGCTGCTGCAGTCTGGACGCATCCGACCTCATCCGCTAATTAAAACCCTTGGCTTATAGACGTCGTCCAATCAGAGCACTAAATAAAGGCCACTGGGATGAATGGCACAGCACTATACTGAGGTTTATCACTGAGCGTGAGGATGAGGAGAGCAGCAGCGAAAGCTGACTCATGCACTCGGGCAGAATGCATCAGCATTGTAGAGATGAAAGCCCAAACGCAAAAGCAAAGGACAGAAGGTAAGCCATTAAATGGACTGTCAAATTCATCTCTCATTTGGAACAACAGAGAAAATCCTGTCTGATATCTTTGAAGACAAGGCTTGATGGGAAAGAGAAATTGGAAAACAGTAGGGAATTAATCTGGTGTTTTTGGTTAACTTCATAAATAACTAAAATAAAGTGGAAATAATTCAACTAAAAGTCCACACATGCAGCGGCTTGCCCTGCATGACTGACCAGCAGCATATATTATAATAAACGTACACCGCTGTGCTGTGACCAAAGCTTTAATCGCACTGAAAAAAAGGGTCAGGGGCAAAGTAGCCTTGCTCAGGAAAGCTGTCTCAGTGGGGCTGATGCCTAACAGCGCTTAAAGAGCCTGTCTGGTTAGGCTTGGCCTCAACCCAACACAATTAAGCACAAAAAAACCAATCAGCAAAAATTTGGCACATGTTTAGAACTGGCTGTACAGAATGCCAGACCAGATCTCAAGTGACTTGCAGCCTGAGAGGCGCAGTACCAGAATCACAACATTAACCGACAGGTCTCGTCACACTACTGGATGTTGTAGGGCAATTTCACAATAATCAGATCCTGTCTACAGTCTTAAAGGGACAGTGCTTCCAAAATGAAAATGTCATCTGTCATCTTTTAGTCACCCTCATGTCGCTCATCAATTTTGTGTTTTGGCCATTCATATTTATAGTGTTTCGGCCAATAACAAATCACTGGATGTTAACGAATCTTTTAAATTTAAAAATCAGGTTATTTACTTTCAGGCAATGACTCATTTTTCATTCATTGACATCTCTTCCTTATGAAGTGCGTGACTGTACTAAACAAGCAAAGTGTTTTGTTTGTGAATGAGGATCTGCTGACAAACTGTGACTGAATGAAAGTGGGAATATCAGTCATTCAGTTCAGCAATTGAGTCGTCTTGTTCAACAAGGAAAGAAAGTGAGATCAACAATATTTCAAGCGGAACTCAATGGGCCCTATTTTAATGATCTAAGCGCATGGTCTAAAGCGCAAGGCGCAGGTGCATTTAGGGCGTTTACGAATCCACTTTTGCTAGTATAACGACGTGAAAAACGGTCGGCGCTCCCGGCGCATGGTCTAAAAGGGTTGTCCCTATTCTCTTAATGAGTAATGGGTGTGTTTTTGGGCATAACGTGCAATAAACCAATCAGAGTCTCATCTCCCATTCCCTTTAAGAGCGAGTTGCTCTCGTGCAATGGCAGATTCGCTAATTCAATGGCGGAATTTTAAGGTGCACAGACTGAACGCGTCTCCAGAGAGCAAACGGATCTGCTCATGCGCGAGCAAATAGGTAGGCTAATTCTGATACACGCAATGACTATCCATTATGACATGTATGACATTTTTATATTTATGTAGCCTACACAATAATATTCTTTTACACTTTACAATTTTTAATATTTGGCATGTTTGTGTGCTGCTGCGCATCCCTGTGTGTAATAAGCAAAGTGAACGTGCGTTGTGGACCCGCCCAGAGGCGCATTTTCTACTAACACGCTCTTTAAATAACAAAAAAAATATTGCGCCATTGACTTTAGACTAGGTTTGAGTTGGTCTATGGCACAGTCTATTTTCAGTTCCTAAAAATAGAAATGCGCCAACAATGCGTCTGAACACACCTCTTTTTTAGAACAGCACGCCCATGGGCGCACAAATGGGCGCAAATGCATTTGCTATTTAAACAACGCGGCGCAGGACGGGAAAATGAGAACTGCGTCAGTCTGAAACTAGCAAAAACACTTGTGCTGCGCCTTGCACCGCATTGCGCCGAGTGTATGATAGGGCCCAATTTGTGCAAAAATGTTTGATAACCGTGCACAATTAAAATGAAGTAACAATCAATGACTTTTGGTTTTGAATAAATCTACTGAGGGATTTATTATATGACCCACTCCTAAAGCACAAAAATTCACTGGTCACTCCCTCACTGTAAAAAAAATGACTGTGAATTTAACGGTAAAAGACTGTAAAAATGCTACAGTAAAAACCTGTTAAATGGTTAATGGTAAGTTCCTTTACTATATATGGTGAAAAACTGTATTGGAGATTACATGTAATTTTACAGTAGTATACCGTTTTTGGAAGTGAAAAAGAACTTCTAATTTACAGTAAATAACTGTAAATTGACATTCCCAGAATTCCCTGCATTTCATTTCAAATTTGAAGGTTTTTTTTGTTGAAATAACTGTTTATTCTTAGTTTTTTCTTATTAGTTTTGTACATTAGGGTTGCATGTTACACCTAATGTTATAAATGAATGTTTATTGCATTATTTCAGTATCATGTGTGTTACCATGATGCTGTTTAGTGTTTGTTTGAATGACACTGTGCATCTTCTATATATGTTAATATTTAAAAGCTGCTTGTGATAGGCTTTGGTTCATCATGTGACTTCCTCATCACCACCTGCTTTTGGTGGTTTATCAGTGTATTACAAAGGTACAAAACAGATTTCAGTACTTCAATAGGTTGGTACATTAACATTATATCAGTTAATGAAATTATGGTATTTAACTGTAAATTAAACTTAAAACCATAAAACCTAAAACGTTGCTATCGTATTTTTTTACAGCAAACACAGCTGCCAGTTTTTTACCGTAAATTGTGCAGATTTTTTTTTTACAGTGTGGTGTAACGATCTAAACCAGAGGTTTTCAAACAAATAAGCTGGACACAAGGAAGTTTTGGGGGTGTCTGTGGACACAGTCTAAAAAAATGTAAAAATAAATAAATAAAAAATAAGATTAAATGAAATACATTTTATTTAAAATTTTGATTAAAAATAAATAATAAAAATGTATCTGAATAAATATATAAATCTAATAATATAAATCAGTATAGTAATAGAAACTAAATATTTTGAAAATAATTTTTTACACATTTATACTATTAATTTTGCACAGTATAAACTAGGGCTGGGTAAAAAAATTGATTTCATGATTTTAATTGATTCTCATTTTTATGAAAATAAATCCCAAGAATTGCTAAGTCTAGCCTGTTTTCAGTTAATGAGCGAAACATTGTAGCACACCTCCCATGCAATAAGCTTTGTGCTTTGTTACTTTTGATATGAAACAAAGTATCAGATTTCAAATTCTGTCCATTTTATTACAATATTCAAACAATGATGTGGAGATCGCTGTAGCTCCTCAGTTCAAGAGAAGTGCGAAGTGTGCAGTGCGCATGAACTGATAATCTCCTCTGCTTTAATAACAGTTTCAGCACGAAATAAACATGAATAAACATCTGAAGGTATGCTAAAATGAAGAGTACAACCAATCAGTGTTTCAACTGCGGAAAGACATCAGCTTGTAAAAAATGTCACATGACGTCACATTTAGCCTACCTGAGAAAAACTGAATATTGAAATATTCAGTGACCATAAACTCATTAGTCAGCTAGAAAAATGAACTCTAGAGAGGAGCATTTTGCTAAATATATGCACCATATAACATATTCATTATCATTTTTACTGTTCTTCAATCTTTATGTTTGAATAAATCCATCAAGTTTTTATGACAGACACCATTTAAATGTTTATATTTCAAAAAACGAATTGGAGTAAAATTTTAATAATTATGAAATTGTAACTTAGTTATTATAAAGACTTCATTGAGTTTAATTTAAGCATTTGTATACAAATCAGTTAATTTTAACCTTCAATAGTAAATGCAGTACCAACTAACTCTCATGTATATTTTACAGCATTCGTTGAGAGATTATTTTTCCTTGAGAAAATTTGCCATCTACTGTACCTGATGTATATTCAAAATAACCGAAAAGGAATCAAACTGAATCGAATCGGAAATCAAATTGCAAGCTTGTGAATCAGAATCGAACCGAATTGTGAAACTTGTGTCAAAACCCAACCCTAGTATAAACCTTTCAATTCTCAAGGTATGGTCATATTTATTGTTTAGCAAATTTTAGCAGACAAAATCCAGGCACTTCAGTAGGAATCAACGTGATCAGGAATTTCAAGTGAGAGTGAAAAATTTCCCCATGCAGATTTTGCAATGAGTTCAAGTTGGTCATATAAACATGGAGAAAACTGTCTGGTTTGAAAGTGATTTCTGTGTGAACTGTATTTCCACACTATTGCTAATAGACAACGGACCTTTTTTGTCTGCAATATTTTGCTAATGTGACGCCACCTTGAAACCCCCTGATATGATCTACAGAAACAGTCACTGAACAAGATTACTCAGTTTAAACTATTCTAATAATAGTAGTAATACAATTAAAGTATGATACCAAGGAAGTGGAGAAGCACACAAACACCATTGGCTCTCATTTGTCACGCGATGCGTCATTCTGCAAAATACTTCATTTGTGATCCATGTAAGACCGATAATCTGGTTCTGAACAACATGAGGGTGAGTAAATTATGATCAGTGTTCCATTTTAGGCCAAGCTAACCCTTTTACGGGTTATTTTTTGCACTTCGCACTAATAATAAAGCATCTGATGATGATTACAACCCTCATTTTAGGAGGGTGGATTTTAGTATTTTTTGAACACGGATCAGAGAGACACATCATTTCATTTCTCCTCATGGCACCCTCAGCCCCACCCCCATGTCCCCCTGGTGACTATTTAGTGTTTGTGAAGCCCTGAGCACCAATTACAGGCCTTTCTAAATATAGGAACCTTGCAGAGGAGACATAAGGGCCCCTCCTACCACAACAACAGCTGTGTTTGTATGCGTGTGTGTTTGTGTGAGTAACTTTGTGTGGGGGATTGTTCATGTGTTGGTCATCTCATATTAGCTCATGTTACTTCATAAGTAGCTAAATATCATATTTAATGCTGTACGCAACATGTATAGTGTGTGAAGGCTGAGTGTGTGTTTATCTGTGAGTAGTATGGCACTCTGAGGGAAAGATTCACCACCCACTCAGCGTCACAATCAGTGAGGCAGGGGAAATAAGTACATGAAATATACATTAGAGTTTAACTATAGCACAACAGCAGAGCTGCAATGCAGTGAGAGAAGAGCAAAAATATCGATGTGATGGAATCCCAGATAACCATGTGTGAGACAGCACTCATTTTCACTATGTTTGCTCAGTGGTCTGTGATAATTCCAGTTAACACTTATTACCAAGCACCTTAAAGTGGACTTGACAGCAGTCAAAACTCATGTATTTCATATCAATTCTGTTATTTTAAACTTTCAATTTACCAAAGAATCCTGAAAAAAATGTAGGATGGATGGATAGATGGACAAACACACATATATACGTAAAAATCTTTTAAAGGTAGTCTCTTCCAGAAAAATCTACAGTGTGGTTTCTGTAGTTCTGCCATTTAGTAAAAGCTGTGGCTCCACAAGACTATGCACGTGGGCACAGACTCACACACAACTATAAACCTAATGAGAAAAAGCTAATGAAGCTCATCCCCATGTGCACAAAGAAGAGGAAAATACCTTATTAAAGAAATGTTGTTATATAAGACCCAGGACACTACTTCTCGCTTCCCTGTGGGAATCATATGGAGTAGCAATTTATGGAGCGAGTGGGGTGGAAGAGGTTGAACGAGTACTGTATGTGTGATAGAGAGAGAGAGAGGTAATGAAAGGCTAAGCAGTCAGTGATGGTCCATTGAAAGCTGCTGTCATGCTGAGTGCTGCCATATGATGTCTGGAAAACAAAGCCATCTAAAATTGGAATAGAGTGGAATCTGATTGGATCTGTTTCTTATACAAAAAGACAACATGTGAGTGACAGCAATAAATCCCACCTTCTGTTCAACATCTGCATGTTCATGTCAATGTCTTCTGCTATGTTCTGTCTAGCTTGCAAAGCTGTTAACAAAAGCTTCTGTCATCACTTTAGAACACAGTCTAAGGATAATTTCGTATTCAACCACTAGTTTAAAAGAACAGTTCACAAAAAAGAACATATATTAAAGGGATAGTTCACCCAAAAATGAAAATCACTTACTCTCCCTCATGTCGTTCCAAACCTGTATGAATTTCTTTCTTCTGTTGAACACAAAAGATGATACTTTTAAGAATGCTGGTAACCAAACACTTGATGGTAGGCATTGAAAAAATTACTACGGAAGTCAATGGGTGCCGTCAACTGTTTGGATACCAGCATTCATTCTTCTTCTTTTTGTGTACTTTTCTTGAGTAAATGATGACAGAATTTTAATTTTTGGGTAAACTATAACTTTAAAAATAAGCAAACTTCATGCCTTTCAAAATCTGTATGATTTTCCGGTAACATTTTAGTATAGGGATTCTCATTATTAACTAGCTACTTATTAGCATGCCTATTATTAACATATTGGCTGTATATTAGTACTTATATTCTGCATGACCATATTCTACCTCCCTAATCCTCCCCAATATCTAAACTTAACAGCAAATTTGGAAATTATTTAGGCAAAAGTCATAGATAATGGTTTGTTAATAGACAGAATTGGACTTTAAAATAAAGTGTGACCGATTTTCTTTCTTCTGTGGAACATAAAAGATGTTTAGCTGAATTTAATGTAGCTCTTTTCCATACGGAGGGTCTGTTGGGCTACAAGCTAGCAAAAAAAGGCATGTTCACGTCTATTCAAATATGACATATCACATTAAGTTAACAATGTTACAAAAGATTTCTATTTCAAATGTTCTTTTGAAATTTCTATTCATCAAAGAGTCACAGTTTCCACAAAAATATGAAGCAGCACAACTGTTTTCAACATTGATAATAATAAGGAATGTTTCTTCAACAGCAAATCAGCATATTAGATTTCCGAAGGATCATGTGACACTGAAAACTGGAGTAATGGCTAAGTTACATTTTAAAATATTTTAAAATAGAAATCAGTCATTTTAAATTGTAATAATATTTGACAATATTGCTGTTTTTACTGTATTACTGAGCAAATAAATGCAGCCTTTATGAGCATAAAAGACTTCTTTCAAAACCTTTGAACGGTAGTATTTATAAATAATAGCTGCAGTACTAATTTAAACAATGAAAAAAGGCAGAGAAGCAGTTATAATACTACATCTACAATTGTGGTGCAGTCAGCTATAGTTTTTATATCTTCGGAATTACAAATTTTTGCATTTTATGTTTCATTTTTTGGCCATGCATCTGTGTTTAAAGTGCTGAGTCGTGCATGTCTCATATCAGACACACGTAGGGTTTGATGAAAGTACAGAAAAAATGAGTGCCATATAAATACCTTTGATATACCTCTTCCCTCCCACATCCACTGGTGACTCAGTATACGTGTGTGTGTTTAATTAGGTTAGAGTGCTGGCAGGTTAGTCCAAATCTGGACAGGCGTACACAGCAATCCCAGTGTCTTTACGTCATTTACGTCATAGTCGCGCAACAATAGAGCCCGTCTCTGGCAGTACACAACGTTACGCTCTGAGGTATATTTGGAAGCACACTGGCAAGACTACACAGCACGCTCTCATCAAACGCTTTATTCAGTGTATGTCAGAGAGAGAGGCTGAGAGTGAGTGAGTGTTTACTGGTGCACGACATTTAAAAACAATCATTTTCACTTGAAATATATGTGTTATGTTGTGTGAATGCCAGTTGGATTGTTTATCTATTAATGCACATTTGTATGCCTTTTTTCAGCAAAGTCATTGAGAAAAGAATTAAGTCCATCTACAATTTTATCACATTCACACAGAATAAACAAGTTAATGATGCTCAGTTTGTCGAGCCAAGATGAGCTGCAGACTAAATAGAAATATAATAACCCAACAGCCCTCTCGCTCCCAGTGGCCCACTTTTAATAAAACAGAGAAGTGCACCCGCAATGAGGAAAGAAGGGAAGTTGAGGACAGACAAGAGGTGCTTTTCTTTTTTAAAACTGCGCATCCTTGGCTCCGTTTCTGGTGTCTTAGCTCCTCCCTTTTAAGACGTGAGGAACAGATAAGATGCAGGGATGGATGAATCAAAGGATGACGTATTTGAACTGCTCACTCAAGCATCACTTCAAAGTGACGTCAATTTCTGATTACTCTGCGCAGATTTATTACCTTAAGAAGTGCTTGAGGGATCCGCCGTTGTTGTTGGAGCTTGATTAATCAAGATATTCTTGTCTAGATATTTTTATCGGTCTCAATAAAGCAAGATGAATATACTGAAGTATGTGCAATGTAAGCTTTATTTAAACTGCAATGGTAAAATTTGACTTAAAGGGATAGTTCACCAAAACAATGACAATGTTTCTTCTTTAGATCAAAAAAAGAGGATCTTATGCATGTCAGTGAGGATCAAAACAAAACTGGAGCCAAGTGACTTTCATTTCATGGTCAAAAACAGTTAAAACATTCATCAAAGTACACTACTGTTCAAAAGTTTGGGGCTGGTAAGATTTTTTAATGGTTTTGAAAGAAGTCTCTTATGCTTACCAAGACTGCATTTATTTGATCAAAAATACAGTAAAAACAGCAATATTATGAAATCTTATTACAATTTGAAATAACTGATTTCTATTCAAAAATATTTCAAAATGTAATTTATTCTGTAATATCAAAGCTGAATTTTCAGCATCATAACTCCAGTCTTCAGTGTCACATGATCCTTCAGAAATCATTCTAATATGATGATCTGGTGCTCAAGAAACATTTCTTATTATCATCAATTTAGAAGACAGTTGTGCTACTTAATATTTTTGCTAAAACTGATGATGTATTCAGTATTTTTGAGGAATAGAATATTATAAATCTAAGTTATAAAGCTTCGTAACATGTCTTTACTGTGACTTTTGATCAATTTAATGTGTCCTTGCTGACTAAAAGTATTCATAAAAAAAAAAGATCTTACTGACTTCAAACTTTTGAAAAGTAGTCTGTCTTACACTCCTGTGAATCAATCTGTCTTGCTCTGGTGTAGAGCCCCATCCCTCTGAACAACTGCAAGCATCTGTATGATGTGTGCCAGGGGAACCATGGGTAATGTTCTCCTCTCTGTCAGCGTGAGGAATGAAAAGAGAGCATATCTTTGGGTTGAGACAGACAGAATGGGTGGGCGCTACACTAAGCACATACACCGCGGTCATCCGGGAGAGTGTAAATTGGCGCTGTGGGAGATGTATTCAGGGGAGTCGGGTCTACTGGGCTATCTGCCTCAGTAACAATATGACACAGAGAGAAGAGAACATGAGGAAGAGAGAGAGAGAGAGAGAGAGTCGGGGAGAGGAAAGAGATGAGAGAGTATGATATGAAAGGAACTGTGCCACAAGCCAAATAAACCTCTCCTGTAAGGCCGAAGAGCTCAGAAACACAATCACTCACACACAGATATATATGGGTGTTTTTCTATTTTTGATACTTTGGCCTTGTGGACTGTGAACATATACACTCTTGAAACACACTTTTCACTTTCCCACCAGTTTATTTGTCTACTAGCAATGCCCAAAAGAGGACATACTCTACATTCAACACAGAAGAATGCTATCATTTCTCTCCTGAATGCCAGGAACAAATATTATCTCATTACATTTTTGGAATAAAATGGCAAAGTTCTTTAAGGCTAATTTCATACCTTTTATGTTATATCCTAAATGCACATAATTAAATAATATTTTCTACACGTTCTGCATAATTTGACAAATTACAACTTGATTTTGAAATTAAGTGGCATTTAAGCAGAACAAGATGAATGCACTTGTCTGCAGGAGAGGTTCAGAGACATATGCGCTAATGAGTGAAAGTTCTTCATCAGCATGTCGCTGCATCTATGACATGAAATTCACAGCAGCAGTTGATCACCTGGTGAACGAGTCAGAGTGTATTTTTATACTATGAGGAAAATAACCGATGAATTCAAGGAATCAACAAGCGCTGAGTTCTTTCTTGGCACCAGATGAAAGCAAACACGTTTTTTGTGTTTTTTTCAGAGATACAGTGTGAAACAGGCATGCTGGGTAGTGATATCAAGCTGAGCAGATAAACATTTTCAAACAATTGCCCTTTGAGATCTATAGCGGTGTAGGCACACAACTTTTGCTCTCGTTCAAGCACGACACACATACACACTCGCACACTCATGTATAATTCAGTTATTCTTATTAGAAGTTTCTATAGGGACTAATGCAAATGCAAGAGCCTTACATACATATATCAGTATACATCAGTATGTGTGCTGAAAAATTTTGTTTCATCTGTATCTAACCTGGCCTCATCTTGACCATGAGCTGATCCGGCCTTGAGGTTGTGAGTTTAAATCTCATGCAACTCAATTGAATTAGTTTGTAAATGTATATCAGTAATGGAGTATTTAGCTGCATTTTATTTTGTGATTTCACTAGAATGGGAGGCATTTGGATGATATTTAGCAAATAAATAAGTTTATTAATTACAAATAAATAATTAAATAAACAACAAACAAAAGTAACACTTTTTTTACGGTGTCCTTGTTACACGTTACATGTACTTACTATTATGATAGCAATAAATTATGCATAGTTACACGCAACTAACCCTAAACCAAACTCTCATTCTAACCCTAACCCTATAGTAAGTACATGTAGTTTATTAATATTACTCAGAACTTATATGTATAATTATACTGCAACACAAAGACATCTTAAAATAAAGTGTAACCCAAAAAAATAAATTAAAAAATACTAATTTCTAAAAGGCTGCTAAATAAGATCTAGAGCAGTTATCCTTGTTTCAATTAGTTAAAAGAATAACCAAATGAAATGCAAAAGAATCTAAACTCCGTCATCTGTCTCTGTGGGCTCCACATCACGACTTCACTGCGTCAGTGTCAAACTAAGCCACACGGAGGGTTAATTATTTGCCAACGGTTTGACTTTTCCACAGAGCTAACCATTGCCATAGAAACAGAAGTGAAGATGAACTACTTGTGATTTGATATTGAATGAACATGACGTGAGTTTGTTTTATTATTATTATTATTTTTGGAGAAAATAAAGTGGGAAGTGCGTGTCAGGAGGCAGAACGTAGAAAGATTCTAAACTGATTTAAAATTGCTTAAGGATATAACATAAGGCTACGGATGAAGAAACGCTATAAAGAAAGAAAAAGGGGAATGTGAAAAGGAAATGTCTAATAATAATGCAGAGGACAGAAGGGAGGGAAAAATCAGTGAGAGATGAAAATCAACATGACTGAAAAGATGACGGGTGGAAACAGAGTGCATTAAATTTATCCCCACTGGCCCTCTTGGCCCTTCATTACTTGTGGGCAGCTTTAGAGTAAGTGCCAGAAGAAGCATTAGCTGAATTGCCGGTAAAACTCCTCTTAAATAGCCCACAATTCTCCCTGAGGCTCAGCCAAGCAGAAGAAAGTAGATGGAGAGAGTAGGGAATGACTAGTCACCTATTCAGTCTTCACCTGACCACAGTCGGAAATGTTTGCATCAGATAAATCATAAGAAAAAAACATGGCATTTTAAAAACCTGTTTTTGGCAGTGGCATGTATATGGACAAATCTGAAGACTCAATTTGTTACAAAATAAAATAAACAGATTTCTAAGAGGAGTTGAAACCCTCTAATTAAGATCTACAGTAGGGCTGGGCAGTACAGCTAAAAATTTACAGTACTGTGCAAAAGTCTTATGCCATTAGTATTTTCAAATGGTTTTAAGCCAATTATTTCTATCTTTTGCTGTAGTGTCAGTAGGAAATATCAGTTTACATCACCAAACATTCCTTTTGCCATTAATTTTAATAATCCAGTGAGATTTTTGTGTACAAAGGAGTCTGACAACAGCCAGTGCTCCACACAGAGATCTGATCTCACCATCTTCCACTTAGTC
Organism: Tor tambroides; assembly: GCA_021397915.2. Classification (NCBI taxonomy): domain Eukaryota; kingdom Metazoa; phylum Chordata; class Actinopteri; order Cypriniformes; family Cyprinidae; genus Tor; species Tor tambroides. Next base: position 22,592 of record JAFVLL020010544.1, read on the forward strand.
TGGAATGACATGAAGAAACAGAACAAACTGAGACAGACTAAATCATGAAGAACTGTGCCAACATCTCCAAGACGCTTGAAGAAACCTACCTCACAAGCGAGGTAATAACGGCACTGTTCTTGAAGCTGATAAACTTGCAGTTTTGCTATTATTAGAGATGCTGCTGAATACTGTTGTAAGACGCACACGCTTAATCTCTCTCTCTAACAACTGCATTAGTCTGCTATCAATGGCTCATGGCTCCATTATTAGCTCTAAGATTATGTTTTGCGATTAGCAACAGAGGCGTAGGATGAGATGCATAAGAAATGTATAAAAAAAACTGACAAATGTTATGAAATACACCATCTGAACAATGTCTTGAGGTATTGTAACAGCTTCGCGTCATGGCCGCATTACCACCTCAGATGTGCATTATTTTCTAATAATTCAATAAATCAACGGACCATTGTCAATTATTACTTACAGCACTTCATGACAAAATGGCTGCCAACTTTTTAGATAAACTAGGTATTCACACTAATCAACTAGTTTATTTAGAAGGTGTGTTTTTTAACAGCCATTGAGACCCATTATGAGTAATTATGAAAGATATAAATCTTTGTTTATTATTGTTTTTATGAAGGCTGCATTTAGAATCCATTTGGTGCATTATCTGTGGCGGCACGTTTGAATGGGCATGACGCATGAAGGGGGAAAACTGCAACAAGGCACTGTGAATGAAGGCAATGATGTAAAACCAATTCATTTTCTTGCTTAGTGATTTACAAGAAGTGGATCACAGGACATAAAAGAACTCAAAATGTGGCTGAAGTGTCCAGAAAATATGCACTAGAAGCCATTGAACCAGAAAACTCTGGTCAGTATAAAACTGCATGATAAAATAGTTTTTTTAATTATTGAGCGTGGTTTGTAGTCTCCTATTTTCTCTGTACAGTAAGTTGCATTATCTGAAATTATTCATGTATGTTTAACATATCTTAAATTTTGTGATCAAGAATATAGTCCAAAGAAAGTTACTAGACCAGGATATAGCGTGCTCTTTTACAAACATATCCCTGCTGTGATGAAGCATCTGCCTCCCCTCAAACTGATGCTGCTCAGCTACATCCAGACTCACAGTGGGAGAGGGTGTCATGAGTCTGGTATCCTTCTCTGTCTCTCTCTGATTACACACACACACACACACACACACACACACACACCTTCACTCACCCTCAGCTGTTTCTAGTTGCTACTTGTTATCACGCTCATTCTCTCACCTGTTCTCTCTTCCCTCTAATTAGGTTTGCTACTTCTAGCTTCCCTGTTTCCCTGCCCTTTTGCCAGATTATTTCGTACTCTACGCATGCAAGAGGCGTTTACTGACCTACTGGATC